>PNEQ01039003.1:0-68821 GCA_003012365.1 Medauroidea extradentata | reverse complement strand
GAGGTAGAGGTATTGTGAGGTAGAGGTATTGTGAGGTAGAGGTGTTGTGAGGTAGAGGTATTGTGAGGTAGAGGTATTGTGAGGTAGAGGTATTGTGAGGTAGAGGTATTGTGAGGTAGAGGTGTTGTGAGGTAGAGGTGTTGTGAGGTAGAGGTATTGTGAGGTAGAGGTATTGTGAGGTAGAGGTATTGTGAGGTAGAGGTGTTGTGAGGTAGAGGTATTGTGAGGTAGAGGTGTTGTGAGGTAGAAGTATTGTGAGTTAGAGGTATTGTGAGTTAGAGGTATTGTGAGGTAGAGGTATTGTGAGTGGTTGTAGATATGAAGGGTGGGAGCTATGGGTAGAAATGTGGTTGTGGTACGTACCGCACGGAAGAACTGAGGTATGTGGCGAGGGTTGGTGTCGACAATGAGCTTGAAGATCTCCTTGTGGCGCACCTCTCGCAGCACCTGGCGGTATGTGGCAGGACTCGACTGACGGATGTACATGTCCATGCGCACAGCTGGTGGCATCTTCACCAGGTCCTGCAGCTTGAACAACCCTGCAACACACCGCACCACAGTCATGACGTTAGCCTGCTTAGCGCCAAGCTTCCAAATAAACGCGTTCAACCATTAACACACGCACTCAAGGGTCAGACACGCTAGCTGAGTGCTTTGTGCTTAGGGGTGATGATACACGAGGTGAATGAGCAACAATCAACCTTACAGATCGCGCGCCTACAGGTACCGACCCCAATAACACGCAAATTATGTCTGCAACTGTAAGGTATAGTTAGGCCTATACTCCATTTCATATAAGTTTGGATCAATCTGACAGCAACTTATAAGCAATAATGTGTAATATTTTGTTATTTGTGTCACTACACAAGACAAACTTTGCAGTACAAATGCTGAAATTGACATCTCAGGTTTATTTTAGAGCTAAAAATGTGTTGCAATATGCAACAAATCACAAAATACTGAATATTATTGCCCATAAGTTGCTGTCACATTTATCCAAACTTACATGAACTGGATTATACGTATATGACGAAAGCCAAATTACTGAATTACAGATATATTTATGTATTTTCCTCCTCTACCTTCAAGGGCCTTGAGTGCCGAAGCCCTTGAAAATATTTTTGCCATTTTCACAATTGTTATATCTCTTATATCACATACGATAGGACTAAAGTAATACGTCGCTTCTATAGAAAATAGCGGAATAAGATCGTATTCCCAGAATAGTTATTTACTGAGATACTACTATACGCGCAAACACATACTTTACAGAAAACGTCATGCTAGGGTATCGTCTAAACTCGCGTTAAGTTTCTTAGCGTCTGAATAGTAACCAGACTCCCAGTTAACTCTGGTCTAGATGTGGGTAAGCTGTTGTGATGAGAATAAACACACCGATTGCCTAGAAATAAATTTTAAAACCAAATGCCCGAAAATACAACTAAGAGTGAACCAGAACGGACGGTATTGAAAACAGCACGGAAAGAAACACGAGACGAATATTGTCAACATGTGAAGAGGAAAAGCGAGGTGCTGCCACTTGAAAGTTGCACTTTATATTATCTAATTGTTATAGTCACGATTTTAAGCCGAAAAGATTTTTGCGCCACTTGGTTTCAATGACTTATGCGCACATCTGCAGTTCTTCTTCATGGCAATGATAGTACGTTTAAACGGACACTTGTATTAGTGTTCTACTGACCAATCACAGACATAGAAATTTTGGTTGCAACTTCGACACTTGGTGACAAACCAAAATTACATTTCTAGATTCTAGCAAGACAAATATTAAAAAGCGGGTTACTAATTTCTTGTAAATCCTAGTTACTTGAGGTTCTTTGGCACGATATTACATGGAAACTTTAGGGGAACGGAAAGGAAAGATGTCGAGCGAACGAACTAGATTACTCAATCGTCGGTTAAGTCAGAACTACTCATCATAATTCGATGGGACGTTTCTGTCTAGTAGATATAGTCTGTATATATTATGTATCAGTTTATACATCACTAGACGGCAGTACGCATTGCTTTCGAATGAAAATTTAAAAACTGTTTTTAGACAAATATGGGCTTGAAACCACAAAACCCATAAAAATAGAAAATTAAAATTTAATAATATGATAATACCCAGGTCTCTATGATTACCAAAATTTGAAAATATTTTAGTTTTGATTTGAAAATAATTTTACTGCCCGAAAACCTCTCGCCGAGAGGTTTAAGGATTTTGACATTTCCAAATAAAAACGTATTTTTGAAATTCGGTTATTACACAGACCTAGATATTATTAGAGATGATGGTTTATCGCGGGAAAACTTGACTATTTGCTAGGCTTCAACGTACGTTCAGCTTATCAAAAGATTACTGGCTTTTCCTTGTACACGAAGCTACTGCCCTATTTGACTAAGCCAATAAGAATACCGCTGTTTTAATATTTGATGCACGTTATTGGTCTATAGACAGCTACGTTGTGTCAGTGTTTTCAAGGCTATGTTGGCACAAAACATTTTCGCGATATACCATCATCTCTAGATATTATCATACAAAATTATAAAATTTATGTTTTAAATTTTTATGGATTTTGTGGATTCCAGCTCTGACTTTCCTAAAAACAATTTTTAATTATTTACTCGAAAGCAATACTTACTCGTCTAGTGCTGTAGAAGCAGACGTCTGCTAATAATATATCTACTAGACAGAAACGTCACATCAAATTATGACGAGTAGTACAGACTTAACCGACGACTGAGTAATCTAGTCGTTCGCTGGACATCTTACCTTTCGATACCCCTGAAGCTCCGAATAAAGGGAAAATGCTTCCAAATCGGGGATATCTAAATAAATACCAACAGACCTTATTCTACTGTAACTACTACTGAATACGTATGCTTAACTTAATACCTTTTACAGGTAATTGATCGACTCAAACTATTTCACGCAGTAGTGTATTCTTCAGTATTATCCAGAAGTATTTTACTCATAGGGAAAAATAATTCTACCGTAGACTGTGTATAGCAATATAGGCTCCGACTATAAAGCTCGTAGTCATGGAGTTCAAATTAATATAGAAATATATAACTAACTTCTCGCCAATGATTCTACTGTAAAGGTTAATTATTTACAAACAAATGGTAGCCCATTTGAAATGTCTTCAACATAATATTATCATATGAAAAATTTTTCGAGATTTTTTTTTACATTGTTGTTCTACTGAGTTGTAAGCTCACTGAAAGTAAAGTATTGTTGTAGGTACCATACGTCTGTTAAAATAGGGATAACAATTCAGTTTGTCTTCGGTACTACAATCATTTGTTCTGTAGAAGGAACAAAGATCATCTTTCTTTTAAAGAACATTATTGTTACTTGTATAGAACAGCTTATTGTACTATCCATACAAACTGACAAACAAACACGCCTATTGTCCATATTTTAACTAAAGTATGGTAACTAAACCAGTACTTTTCTTTAAATGACTTCATTCGCAAATTCTTTTGCTTGAATTGGGTAAGCCCTTCCGACCCTGAGGTACCTCGGGCCTTAGGAAAATATTTGCGTGTTGGGACAGGATCAGCTAGCTGTTGGTCTAGAGGTGAACTGGTTTTTGTACAGGGACGCATGCATTCGGAAGGAGTTCCGGAATGATTGAGATAGGATTTCTTTATTTTCAGGATTTAATATTTAAAAAAATATTAAAATTAATGTCCAACAAAAAACTAGGAGCAAACATGTACACATTATTTGCATTGCGTTGTTTACTAAGGAATATAACGTTAAACTTGTTTTCTTAAATAGTTATCTTAAAATCATGCCCACAGATAATCAATTACTTTAACATACTCCATTTTTTAAACTGTGTGACTACTATAAGTTTGGTTAGAAGAACCTTTAAGCAAGACAGACTGTGTACGTAGTGTGACGTGTAGTTTGGCTTGCAGCATGACAGATAGCAGCACGGGCAAGGCAGAGTTATTTTGTAAAGTCGTCTCAGGCATCTCGAATTACAGACCTAATATATGATATTCAAAAATGATTTGTCTACATGTATTCACTGTGACAATCTCCGATATCATTAGTATAATAAACACTATCAATTTATTTCACATAACTGTCAGTATAATGTTATTTCCTGTTTTTTTTCATTAGAATTGTAAGGTAGTAAATTTCAAATACTACAAAAATTAGCTATACGATCCCGTAATTAGAGCGGTGCCCTAAACCAAAACTACTCGACATCCCATTAAATTATAACATAAAAATACCAGGTACACATTTATTTAGAATAAATTTGCAACTCCAACGATTAAAAACACATATACGAATACTGTAAAAACGTATGTCATTATTACAAAATGAAAATTTTCTCATGCTTGTAAACCTGTAAAGTACACGGAGCCAAAATTACAAACAAAACTACTGTTTACACAAAATAACGGGAAACGTAAAATAATTGTACTCTGACCTTTATTACTGATGACATCACCTGAAAAATAAAACAACATTTTAAAGTCTTATCTACAACAATTTTTTTAGTTACATTATATCAAATTATCTTCTTGGTTTTTAGAATTCAAGTCGTTGTTAAAGCGTAATGTATTTATTACAAACCTGTCTACACATTTAATAACAAAATTACGATTATGTACTTTATCATACAGTTATTATTTATTATGTACATAGTTTTCGTGACATTCCTCCATTTACTTCACCATTACAGTTAGAAGTGGCAAGTAAAAAAAGTTGACACATCTGGAGCTACGTCTAAAGTAGTGAGTGCATTATTTAAATCAAACAGGAACCTCTTCGAGATAGGTAAACATTCCTTCCACGCGAATGCACCTGGAACAAAATCAAGGGAGAAAGGAACGGAAACGAAAAAGCAGTGGCGTCTCGCTAAGAGTATTGAGTGGTACAAGGAAGAGACAATACCATTCTGATTGTTTTCCCCGGTGTTAGTTAAACTCAACCTATCCTTTTTTCTTCTTCTTGCCATTTACATCTCGGAGATTTCACCCATCTTAGCTGTTGGCAAGTTAACGAGCGGTAAAACAGACTCCCTTTCTTTGTCCGCCCCTCTTCCTGAACTTGTTTTGCCGCGGTCCGTGGAAGCTGGAGAGAGTTGAAGAATGTATGTAGACACGCCAAGAATGACAGAAACAGAGAGGGAAAGCGCATTAAAAGTTCCCGGACTGCGCCATCTTTCACCAACTCCTTGTCTCGGCGAAACAAAAGCAAATTTGCAAAGACTTCGAGGCCTGGGGCGTTTTTATTCCTTTGTTTTTTTATTTCGGACCTTCTAATTACAATCTCAGTTCGGTCGTAAATTAACGTTATTCGTTTCTTGCAAGATCCCGACTTTAGTACACCGTCGAGGTTTCAAGCACTTTATGACGTTATTTACATCATTAGTCATATCACTGGTAGCACTCTTTTTGAATTAACAATTCAGATACGCTAATAATTTAATTTTGTCAGTACAACCCCTCTAAACGATAACGAAGTACTTTAACGAGAAGTGCGCGTCAGAATTGAATCAGACTATGTCATGAAAATTTAAGATTCATATCTATTGTTTGTGCGTATGACTACTATCTTTGCGATGTGTTAATTTTTTAACAGTACATTAAGTTTGTGACTTTAGACACGGTACTCGATTTATGATTACTAGTAGAGAATATGGTTTATCGCGGGAAAACTCGACAGTTTGCTGAGTTTCAACAAACGTCCAGCTTAACTGAAGATACTGGCTTTACCTTGTACTTGTAGCTGTTACCCTATCTGACTGAGCCAATAAGAATCCCGTTATCTTAATATCTGATGCCTGTTATTGGTCTGCAGAGGGCTACGTTGTGTCAGACACACATTACCCAATCATACATGCTGCAAGCAACTGCAATGTTTTCAAGGGTATGTTCAGGGGCGTCGTTTAGGATGGGCAGGGGGGGGGGAACAAATGCCGCCCCTGGACTTAGAAGGAAATGTGTAAAATTAATTTTGTGTATCTTGTTATTTAAATAATACTAACGTAAGCACACAAAACTTCAGTTTTATTATTAACGTTTCTAATTTATACGTGATAATTAATAAAAAATTCAACAAGGTCACTGTCACCGAAAAAAAATCTCGCCCTCCACCCTCCAAAAGAAAATCCTTAAATGACGACCCTGGGTATGTTGGCACAAAAATGTTCGCAATATACCATCACATTTAATTATTACGTATGGCATGTCCACAGAATACGTAGAACGGATATTTTGTAACACAGCAACGGTGGTCGTTGGGTCAGATCTCTCGCCACCCATCTAGGCGATCCGTTTTCGATCCCCGGCGGGTTCAGTCTCGGATTATTTATAAGTGGGAAACGTGGCAGACGTTGCTGTTGACCGGCAGATTTTCTCGGGAAACTCCCGCTTCCCCCGCCTTTCTTATCTAACTTTTGATGTGGTCATGGGATCTTATTAAATACGTGATGTCATCGTTAGATTCGCTTTTGTAAACGTCACATTAAAAATTATGATGTTTAAAAACTTGTAGCTCTAGAAGTACAAACGAGTTAAGGAGATGGAACAAAGGTAATTCTTCACGTGTTTTTAATTTATACTTTGCGTTAAGCAACAGGTTCAATAGTCGAGGTAAGTTATGTGCTTCTTTACTGAGAACATATGTATTGTTCAAGGAACTATACATCATTATAAATAATAACAGTGATTGGCTTTGGCTGTCATTGGAAACTACAGGCTGAGTCATCAGCTCTGCGATTAACTTCGTCAGGCAGTTCCTTGCAAAATTTCAAATATTTTGCAATGAGCGCCAGGAAATCACCGGTAAGGGCAGAAGACCCGTGAGAATCATCATGAATTTCAATAAATGAAACAAACCACGTGACATGACATTAAGGGCGCTGCCTACCAAGCTATTAAAATGCATTGCAGTGTGTCGTAAACAGGTTGCTTTTACGAAAATATTCCACGTGTGTCTACTGTGCCAAATTACGAAAGTAAAACACACATCAGACAAGGTCAGAACCTCAATGTTAAGACAACATGCTCATTAAAATCACCATTCCCAAGCCCTCCAACATGGCTAAAACGGTTTTTTAAGACTGCTGTTCTTCAAAATGTAATAACCGGATGTTATCATATGAAACTCATATTGAGACCTACACTGAACTTTGCTACGGACTTTCCACCAATAAAATTATATGGCCATCGCTTAAGGCTGTGCTCTATATTTCTACTGTTTTTACGATAACAATTTTTTTAAACTTTCAAGAGTGCAGATATCAAAAATCTGTTCTGCAGTTTTGTTTAAATTGTTTTTTGTTGTGATACATTTATTCAAAATAAGAAATTATATAATTTCGACAAAGAAGTCAATTAATCAGAATTTCGCTAATTACACAATTAGCTAAATCCACAGTATTTATCGCCTTAAAAAAAAATCAGCCAACATGGAGAAAACGATTTTAAACAAAACTGCCACACAGATTTTTGATATCTGCTCTCGTTTAGGCGTAACACTTTAATACCGTTAAAAAAGTAGAAACAAAGAGCATGGCCTTAAAGTCCCTTCCTGAAAATGGATAGGCGGGAAGCTTGCACGCTAGTTCAGCGCTTGTCTCGTAGTGGCGATGCGATATTTGATGCGCGCTTCAAGGTCGACCTTACTGCTCCGTCGCTTTGTGCCTCTAACGCGCGGGTAGGCGAGGCCCTCAAAAAATGAATTTTTGTAAGCCTGCCTAAAAATTCAGTCACTGTAACATGCAACTATTCTCGTTGTTCTACCACACACACTACACGGTAAAATGGAGAATTTTTCCCATTATAAGCGAAAACAGACTCTTCGTAAATCGTTACATAAATTTAAAACCGCGTAGCAAAGAACTAACAATGCAAGACGCAAAAATTTCTTCTAAGATAGAAAACCTCCGCGAGAGATAACCTATCTCCAAATTTTAAAACGCCACAAAATGGTTATTACGAATTTGGCTAAATGGTTGATAACGAATCACAAGTATTTGGTTGTCTGAACAAACATTCACACTTGCAACCAACATCGACATTTTCGAATAATCGTTGGTTTCGTCTATCGCTTACCATAACACAATTGACAATTTTCGGGGCTACTTTGACTATTCAAAATATTAGTTTTTTTTTGTTATCTGCAAAATAAACTGATAATCTGAGCCGAGTATTTCAAATAATTCCTTTTATCTTTATAGCATGTTTGAAACTTTCGTCACTAAACATAAAAACCAAAATTTTTAGTTGTCAAAGTTACCCCGCAATGTCAAAGTAACCCCGGTTTACGGTACTCAGTAAATAATAAACTATTTATTGTTTTAGGTATACCTTGTAATTAATTCTCCTCCAAAATGTGAGAACTCGGTTAGGTTTTCTCATGTTGGCAGACCCTTAATTTGACAGACCTGCTCACGTTGATAAAATGTTAAGTGCTGACATCTATGCACGGGTTTGTCTTAGCGGCAAGTTTAGTTAGGGCCACATATGCCAGTGGTTCTTGAATCAAGACTTGGATGGGTACTACCGGGATAGTACCAACAGTCGAGCCCAAATTCAGATTGTGGCCTAGTGTCTATATTGGTTGGTTTGGAGGATTCTGTAGATGTGACTTCGAAGCGATCTGCGAACTTGGAAGAACCACCGTGTGTTAAAGCACTGTCTCCTGATGCTAATTTTTGTGAAAAGCATTTTCAAAATTACCAAACACGCGAGGACTCAGGGAGGTATAAGTTTTGCCTTCCTTTCGGGCCCAATGCCCAGTCTTTGGGAGAAGTCCTTTGCACCTGCAGAACGTAGGTTCTATTTCCTTAGAAAGGAAACTTGTATTAGATCCTAAAATGAAGGCCATGTATATCGATTTCGTGAAGGACTATGCTGAGTCAGGTCACACATAACCATATATTTCACTTCAACAGCCTCATCACCGAGATCTTAAATAGTCGAGTTCTTCCACACAATTGAGAGTAGTGTTTAATGGAAGTGCCAAGACCACTACCGGTGTGTCTCTGAACAATATTATTTGTCAGGGTCCAAAATTCAGAATGATATTTCTAATGTAATCTTGAGATTTCGGCTTAACAGTATAGCATTTTCTTGCGACATCAAACAGATGTATCGGCAAGTTCTGGTCCATGAAGCTAACCGACCATGCCTGAGTGTTCTGTGCCATGATGATCCTTCACTTCCACTTACAAGATATCAGTTAATTACTGTTACATATGGCCTGTCATCCCTCTCCATTCTTAACCATTCGTACTTTTCACCAGCTGGCTTTAGATGAAGGTGCCGACTATCCACTTGCAGCAAATGCACGTCATAACTACATCTTTGTTGATTGCATTGTTACTGGAGTAGCATCATTGTGGGAAGTACAGACATTAAAGAATCAACTGAAAGACCATTTAATTACATCGAGGTGGGGTTGATATTTGAAAGTGGTCAATCAATCAACCTGAACTGCTGGATGATATTCCGACAACTCATCGTGAAGTTCCCTCAGTATTGGACTTCTCAGGCCCTGTTGTAAAGATTTTAGGTCTGTATTGTATTCTGGAAGAAGATTCTTTTTCTTACCACATCAATATTACTGCTGGTATTGCAACTAAACATTTTGTCCTTGAGGCAGTTCGTATATTTGATGAAGTGGGCTGGCTGTCACCAGTAGCGGTGTGGGTAAAACTTCTCAAGCAATGGTTGTGGAACCAAGGGCTAGGCTGGAATGATCCCTTACCTCTGCCCACTGAAGAAAGGTGGAACGAGTTTGTGCAAGAGCTAGTAAAGCTAGAATCTCTTTCATTGCCACGTTTTGTGTCCATATGGGGTCAGTGTGGAATTTCACGGGTTCTCTCGTACTTCAGAGAAAGCATATTCAGTTACAGTCTGCCTGAGAAGCGTGAACATTAAAGGAAAGGAATCTGTTTATCTTCTATTGGCAAAAGCATGGGTAGTTCCTCTCAAACAAGTATCTCTGACTCGTTTGGAATTGTGTGGGGCCCATTTATTGGCCAGACTTACGTCATACTGTCATAGCTTCCTAGCCCTCCAATTGAATATAACAGCTACTCATGCTTGGACAGACTCCATGGTCACTTTGATATGGAAAATGACCCGGAACCTTAATTAATGAAAACCTTTATCGCCAATCGTGTAGCACAAATTCAGGAGTGGATTCCACACCTGTTGTGGAAACATGTAAACTCCACCCACTATCCTGCTGATTGTGAAACTCGTGGTCTTTTTCCTCGTGAACTGCTGTCCCACGATCTGAGGCGGCATGGTCCCGAGTGGGTAATTGACCCTCCCGAGCAATGGCCAGTGTATTCATATAATCAATTCCCTAAAGACATCTTAGAGTTAAAGACCAATCAATTTGCACTCCTAATCACACACCAAATATGCGAGGACATTGCATACATACTTAGATGCATGCATACATACATGCATACATACATGCATTCATACATGCATACATGCATACATAATACATACATATCTATACATACACATATACATACACACATACAACTATACACACATACATACCCACTCTTACATACCCACTCTTACATACACACATGCATACACACATACATACACACATACATACACATACACACACACATATATACATACACCTATACACACATACATACCTACACATACATAGTCTACATACCCACACATTGATACACACACATATATATATATACACACATACATACATACATACACATATACATACTATACCAGACATCCCCCGTCTTAAGAAATCCAGTGGCCAACTTCGCGACAAGGGCTGCAGTTTACGCAGTGGCTAGAGCGCTCGCTTCCCAAAAAGAGAACCAGGGCTGGATTCCCGGTGAGGATCCATTTGGAATTTGGCATTTGTGTATCAAGCCGAACGATGCCGCAGGTCAGCAATTTATTGGTATTCTGTGAATAGTTAAGATTTGCGATTGCCAGCCTTTGTATTTGGAATTACATTTTATCCAGTAACTAACTTTTGTTCTATGTATATCTATATCTAGAGACACACACACATACCTTTTCTGGCTACGTTAGCCGGCTAAATTAAACTGAAGGTTCGCCATGTCCCAGAACAAAAATAAACTATGATTATGAAATACCGCTTTGAGGACTGGGCGGTTAAGTCTGCGGAGAGCATGAGAGGAATAAAAATAAAAAAGAAAACACCTTCGGGAGTCTTGGCCGATATTAAATTTCAGACTGCTCGCAGGAGCAGAGGGAACGAGAGGGAGGAACAGCAGGAAGAGGAAGGAAGGGGGTTGAAATGGAAGGAGACAAGCCGGACGTGCGGCAAAATGAGGTGGCGGCGATGCCGTGGTGAGGTTTAGGGTGCAGGGAACTCTAAAAACGTCAGGCGGACGGCGACGGCCAGAAATGGAGTTGTTGGAGGAAGAATAAGACCGCTGAACTGACGCAGCCAGGAACTGACAGATGAAGCGGTTAAAGGGCACTGGGTGGAGGATCATGCACGACTAGAAACATTTGCGTGCAACCATAGGCTGTCCACCCCTATTTTTCGCTTGTAGTCTGACGGTTCTACGAAAACCGGGGTTTCATTGACCATCTAGAATTCTGTTATTTATGTAGTTTATTGAAGAATGTTTCAAACGTCAAATATATGGATCAAAGTATACATTAAATTACCAAAAGACCCCTAAACTATTATTTTTAATTGTCAAAGTAAAAGTGAAAATGGTCAAAGTAACCCAGATTTACAGTAACTTATGGTTTACATCACATTAATATCAACCTAAGCTTTAATCATCGTTGCTTATTAGACGTCGTTTTATATCTCTTGTGAAGATACAAATTACGAGCATGAATTTGAAGGGTAGTTATTTTTCTTTAAGTTGAGCGAGGCTGTACAGAATAAACATAATTTACTTCGTGATACTAAGGTTTCAAACTTCAGTAACAGAAATATGTTAAACATTATAATTGTGATCTAATATTTGATACAGTGGTCACTTATAACAGAAACTACACATGCCTGCTATCTGTTGGTAACTAAGTGAACTATAGGTGTACAGATCCTTCCCAGTATTGTGAAGCCCGCAACTTGGTATATCACTATAAAAAGGTATCTTATGACATATGGTCCGTCTACCATATAATTTGTAATAGACACCTGTCAACTTTCTTTTCACAAGCATTCACCTCCCGAAATATTGCGGATAAGTTTACAAACATCACGTATTCGACAAGGGAACACATTCCCGACGATACCAGACTAGTACTAAAGTACACGGTCTGCAGCAATTTTTCGCATCATATTTTTATATTTGTACCAGATACTTTTTTTCCTATTTTTAGACATAAATTGTGACTAAATATTGCTCTTATGAAATTTTTTTTATGTCTTATAGTTTTCGCGTAATGACTAGAGCCACAATTTTATGTCGAAAACATTTTTGCAACATTGGGGTCTTTAGCGCTGGGAAAAGGTGATATTATGTGAGTATGGAGTAGCGCAGGAATGAATGGGCGGAGTGAAACGGGAGATCCCCGAGAAAAACCCGCCGGCCAGCGACATCGTCCGGCACGATTTGCTCATGCGAAAATCCGGGGACCGACCCCGTCGGGAATCGAACCCGGATCGCCTTGGTGGGAGGCGAGAGGTCTGACCCTTCGGCCACCGCGGATCCAGCTTGTGCTTGTAGCAGCTGTTATCCTATTTGATTGAGCCAATACGAATCCCGACATTGTAATATTTGAATTCTTTTTACTGGTTTGCAGAGATATACGTTGTGTCAAAAGTATGTCACCGAATCATACATGTTGCAAGAAGCTGCATCATTTTCAAGGGCATGTTGGCGCAAAATATTTTCGCCATATAACATCTTCTCTGTCATGTGTACCAGTTTCTACAGTAAAATTATTTTGATTTTGATAAACTCCACAGTTTGAGAGCCAGCCGAGTGTGTTTGTGTAAAAATTGCTTGTGACAGAGAAAATATTGCTTATTTCAATGAGACAGCTGTTAAAAAAATGCGAACACATTTGTAAAAGAAGTGTAATTCTTATAAGAGACGGACTATAAGTAATGCCTTTATACAAAGGCATAACAATAACTACAAAAGCAGAGCTGCAGATGTGCGCATTGAAAGAAAGTGGTGCGAAAATAATTTCGTTCAAACTACCGGCCCATAATAATTATGGGTAGAGACCCTGGAAAATCGCGAAAATGTTTAAAATAGGCTCTAATAAACCGCAGTATATTAACCGTGACACGTGTGAACAGTTTTGGGACGAATCACACACGCTGTGTGTCCAAGCTGTACAGTTCTAACTGGGTCTGTTGTAGAGAGAAAAAACGCTAGAAATAAACGATAGCCGATAGCCAATGTTGATACGAAATATTCAGTGTTATATACATCACGTTGGAGCCTAGCAAACAGTCAACTATTCCCGCGATTTTCCAGTGTCTCTAATAAATAGATTAAAGACAGATATGCACACATTTCTTTGAAGCCTATAGCAAACAGTCAATTTTTCTTGCGATAAATCACTTTCCTAAGTACAGCTCTCAATATAATTGGTAACTGATAATATACCTGGCTGATGTCCCTATTGCAACGTAATTAGTGTTACTACAATGATACTAATCTCGCTGCCCTTTTCTAAATATAATAATAAATGGAGGTTAAATTTTAAATCTTAATTCTGCGCGCTTCAAATCATTCTACAGCAGACACACGTGGAAACGACTAGAAATAATTTTTTCTGCGAAAGGAAATAATGGGGATGATGTTCGTAGGAAGAGACAGTTCAATTAACGTAACGAAGTCGGGACGACGAAACAGTCTGGCTGCGATTATTTTCGCAGAAAAGGAGAGAGAGAGAAAGATAGAGAAATAAAATAGAAAACCTTCCATAGGCTTACATACCCTCGTAATGGAAGTCTGCGAACAAGAGTAGCAGGATACATAGTTGGTAATTATCTGAGAAGATTAAAAACATATTCCTTATAAATTATAAATTTCTTGCACACATGTTTGATCAGCTCAATTTGAATGACAACATGGTATGTCGAGATTTAAGTTGGTGGCGATTTATGAGCATAAATAATACGTTTTAATTTGTTTATTGCAAGTTTAGGTAAATATTAAGACTAACTACTCATCGTACACGGGTCGGAGTATTTATTATAGAGGTATAGTTTGCTACCGAACAATGTTACTATAGTGGTTAGAAGTAGTCCTACAAACGTCTTACGGTAGTTTAGGTTAGGTTGTGACACGTTAGTTTAGGTTATAATAAGTCAGGTTGGATAAGGATAGTTAAGGTTGGGTTACCAAAATTTAACTAATCTAATTTAAGGGCGCGGTCTACCACAATTTTCATCACAGTTTTTTAAATTTTTTATTTGTACCAGATATTTTTTTCTCATTTTATACACAAAATGTGACTAAATTTGGCTCTTATGAAATTTTTTTATCTCTCATAGTTTTCGCGTTATGGCTTGTTAAAGTCATATTTTGCATGTTTCCGTTTGAAGGACTACATTAAAATCAACTGATGTACTAAGCTAAAATAAAATACAGTAGATAAAGACATTGCAGGCTACAATGTCATGCTCAAATAAATAAAGAATACAAATTGTTTGTATTTAAAACAAATATTGAATTTTTAAATTTTTTTTTATTTTCAGTTTCAGAATTTTTTAAAAATACAAATATTTTTTATTATTTATTTTTATGAGCATGGAATTGTAGCCTGTAATATCTTTATCAACTGTGATTTTTTTGAGTTTGGTATATAAGTTTTTTTTAGTGTAGTCGTTAAAACAGAAACATTCAAAATATGACTTTAACAAGGCATTACGCGGAACTATGACAGATAAGAAAATTTCGTGAGAGTCGAATTTACTCACATTTTGTGTTTAAAATAATAATAATAAATATCTGGTATAAATAAAATATACATAAATAGTGATGAAAATTGCAGTAGACCGCACCCCTAACCTAGCCTAGACTTGTTTTGCGTAGGACTACTTCCAACAGCTAAAGAAACCTTTCTCAATATTTACCAAATTATCAAACTTACTACTAAAACTGTTTATATATGTCCGAAGAGTTCATTCATGATCTGCATCACAAATCTATATGGTTGACGAGGCCACAGTTTGTAGTTGAAACGTGTTTGTTCTGGAGATAGATATTCTGGTGATTGTGACCACGACTCACTGAAAAGCTGATTCTACGTCGTGTTAACTACCGTTACTACGAGTTTCACGCATTCTCGTGATCACTGTTCGTTTAGGAACACTCAATTCGTTTGACAGCCTTATTATTAAATTGATACATACAGTTGTTAAAATACAAAAAGTACTCTATAAAGGGAAGAGAATATTATGTTTTAAATAATTGTCTAGGTGTCAGTTTTTAGTTTGATAGTACCTTAGTGATATGAAAATAAAATTTAAGATACATTCACAGAATTTTCAACATGTTTATTACAGTGTACTTCGATGTTGTACTATATACACTGTGAAATTTTTGAATTCTTTCTTATTCTCTAAAAAAAAAAAAAAAAAAAAAGTTGCCAACCTACTTTTTGGAATACTACCAAAACGTAAAATATTGTACTTTTAAAAAATATTTTTGTATTTAAAACATGTAAAAAAATTATAACTCAATATTTACAACATACATAAGGTAAACTGCATTTTATGTTAAAATACATCAGCATGGGAAGGTGTCGCAATGAAAATTTCCCCTATTTATTTGTCCTGTTACAAAAATTATTTTTAAAACTAAATATCAATGAAATACTTATTAAAAAACCACAATTTTTTCAATGCACCTGTGTTTCTTAGAGTTTGTCTGTAAATGATTCAGAAGAACTTTACTTTCTGAAATTAAACGTTGTCGGATATTAACGTTCATGGCAGTGTCTCACAAACATATACACGTCATTAGCAGATAGGTGGCTGTTGAGTGAGTTCAGCTAGTGTTAAGGTGGACTTCAAGTACTGGCAAGTGTGTATAACCGGTTTCCAATTTAATGCAATATGTCTTTGGTGACCTTGTTCATCCCTCTCCCCTACATGCAGATTTATTTTTCCAGTAACCTACGCGGGCGCATACAAAACTCACCAAAATTTCATCTCAACCGAATAAATGGCATAAGAACACGTACATTACAAACAAACTGATAAACAGTAATTTCTCTAAATAAAATTACGTGACTCACTCACTCACCTCTATCACCTAACTCACTTCACTCACCTCACCCTTTCATTAACGTACAACACAGACACACCGAAAAAAAGTATATTGTGGTAGTTACAAAATATATTGTGGTTATTCACCACAAAAACATTTTATTGATACCACTAAAATATTGTGGCCACCACAAAATTGTGTTGTGGTTACTACAAAATAATTTTGCAGGGAAGCCTTCCCACAAAATTTTGTCTTTCAGTACAGCTGGACTTAGAGACATAACATTTTTAAGTCGACTTCTCTTTACGCCGTACACACCCACTAAGAAGATTTTTTGAAATTCGAAAATTAAGGCAGTGAAAAGGGGTGAAATGTGCTTTCAAAGAATCTTTAATAGCGCTTAAACCGTTGAGATATTGACGTGATTCTGTTACAGAATGAAGCTTACGCAATTCCCTATCTTTTTTTTTTAATTTGACGAATTACGGAGTTGAATGAATTTAGTTTCTTGGACATACTCCATTGCGATGTAGATGACTATCATCTATATCAGTCACTTTAAGATAAAAAGTGTTTATACGCAAGTATTACAATTTGTATCGAAGTTATTAAAAATTATTTACAGCATCATTTGCAACAATTTTTTTTTTCAATTAGAAAATAAAAAGACGCACGACAATTGTACCGCATCTGTTATGTATTGCCAGAACAAGTATCTAACAGCAAAGCAACGTCTCTCATTGTAGCACGCTGCAAAGAGTTGAACGACGCCGACCCGACAACGACACGACAGCGACAATCTCCGCGCCGTCTCAATGTAGCAGGGCCTGTACACTTCCATATACAGAGATTAAGAAGTATAACCACACATTGCAGTACAGGGCAGTAACGACAATATTGCAGGCAACGCTTTCATAGCTTATTGACCTTCAAGATAGCTATAGTTCATATTATTGTATTGAAACTTATTTTTCATTGGTTGTATACTGTGGTAACTAAAAACAAAATTTATAAACAATAATGATTTTCATTAAATTCCTTCGACAAAGTGTACCTTAACTTTACATGTACATAATTCAGTTGTGATACATAGTGGGTTACCATTGTCTCTCCTCATGGCCTTCACTTATGTACTAAATTAGACGTAAATTTATGCGTAAAATATAACAGCAAAGTAATAAATTAATCAACATTAACCTGTCAACTTACTTCCGTGTAAAACAGTGATGTTAACTTTCGATTTATATTTAAAGAATTAGTACTACGGTGCTGCTAATATTTAATACTTACTTAGTTAAACATCAAGATTAATAATGGTTCCTCGAAACATTAGACATTTCTCTTTAAGTTTTATTTATGTATGACACGAATCCTCAACGTGTGCTTTAAATTTTACTCGATTTAATGTTTCTTTGAAATCATCACGAAATTGTTATGTAAGTCATTATATTGGGATTTATAAGTTATTATTAGTTTGGGGGGTTTCACTCAGATGGTAGCTACACTGTAGGTTTATTTAGATGTTATTTAGGGCTAAATAACTTTAATAAGACAGTTATGGTTAAATTGCAGGTACTCAGAGGCAAAATAGGTTACAATGTGTTCTATTTATTTAGGAGGGGAGCGCAATATTACTGATGATTTAGTTATTATATTAAGTTGAGAGTTGCTGCCACATAACTAGATCTGACGACCTTACCGAAAGCTGGATTGATGAGGAGACGGCATCGACGAACGAGCACGCACCCGCTGGGGCTCGATCCCGAGTCCCCGGCGGAGAACTGCACTGCTGTTGATCTGATGAGTGCTGGTGGACGATAGACGACATACAGACCCCGTTTACTTGGAAACAGTGCCTTATATCGGCGTGCTTGTCTTCAATATTGTGCAACGACGAGGGGGGGGGGAGGTGAGTTGCTGTCTTCCGCGGTTTCCCAACGCTGACCTGATTGCCGCTCGGACGTCTTGCTGTCCGACTTGCCTGGCAATATTGCAACAAAATGGTGTCGTATATTTCAGAATTTCTACTCTAAATAATTTCTGTAATGATATTCTTCTGCCCTCAGATATAATTGTTTATATGGTCATTGATTTTTGGTGTAAATAATCTTTCACCATTTCGATTCAATGCCTAACATACATGACAGCTGCTCTGTTGTGTGGTCAGTGATAGGATATTTTCGACTCTCGACGTCTTGGCATTCTACCCACAAATCACAGACGTAAGATGTTACAGTAATCTCAGTCTGATTAGGACAGTCAAATGAGCGACGCTTCTGCACAAAGACATGCTGCTTACAACTAGGAACATCTTATTTTCGCGAAAATATTTTCGTACCAACATACTTCAATGGCTTACGTGCACATCTGCAACACCTCTTTGTGTATATCGGCAGATTTGTGAAGTGAGGTACCTAATTTAACGCTGCTAGTCAGAATAATGCTGCTGCGACTATATGGTTAGAGATGATTTTATTTATCGCGGGAAAACATGACTGCTGGGTTTCAACGTACGGTCAGTTTATGGAAAGATTACTGTCTTTCGCTTCTACTTCGAGCTGTTACGCTATTTGACTGAGCCAAAGAATATAGTTTTGCACTACTTTTCTCGTGTGCCTAATGTACACACCTGAAACTCTGATCCGTGGTCGCTGATTGCTAGGGCCCTGAAAATGTAACGTTTTCTTTGCGACGCAAGCTATAATTCCTGCAACTGCACGTTCTTGTCACTTCCGCAATTCACCCTTGACTTATATGACACCTTCTGGAAGTTGCTGAGCCAATAACAACAATGTAACTATTCACATGCCTATTTTACCGCGAGCAGCTAATGAGTGGAAGAGACAAGCAAAATTCGCGTTATTTTCTGACAGTTGACTAGACTAGACTTGTTTCGACGTCTTCCGCTGGCCGATATTGTCGCGACTTACCGCGGAGAATGAGGTCAATCTCTTTAAAGACGTAACACACGTAAATGACAACCACTAAAGTTCGTGGCCAATCGAATCGCAGATTATGCTACGTTATGTGCAGGAAAGTAAAGTTTAGTCTGCTACCAAATGATAACGCGAATTTTGCATGTCTCTACTCGCTGTCTGCTTGAGAAAACATACATTCTTGGAGGCTAGCCTATTGGTCGGTGAACCCGCGAATATTTCCGGGCTCTAGTGATTGGACGTCTTTAATTCTAGGTGTCTTGGGGTTTTTCCTGTTAGTCACAGACGTGTTGTGTCGCACTAACCTAGTTCTGATTGGCGCAGTTAAATAAGTGAAGCCTCTAAACGAAGGCACACTGCCAATAACCACAAAGCAAAGCTGCAGATGTGCACACAAAGCGTTGAAACAAAGTGTGGCAAAAATCTTTTCGTGAAAATCAAGGGTCCTTAGTTATAATTAGAGATGGTGAAATTTCGCGAATTCAATTACCTGCATGTTAGAATGCATTGTCCTGCGCATACTCAAGTTCCGACCATTTGTCCACTAGCTGCTACTCAGTGGAACAGCAGACAATGAACCAGTGGCGAAGCGTGAAGTGTTCTAGGGCAAGCTGTGATTAGCAGTGGCTGTACAGACACTCTCAGTGGCCTGTGGAACCATTTGACTGGTAGGAAGAAGTACATTCCTCAGCCAATAGCGTGCAAGAGGCACGTATAAGTTCTCAATTTTACACCGTGGTCTCAGCAACACAACTGCCACCTGGTCAAAGTGTATATAAGGGTCTCGTTCTGCTTGCCTTGGAACGCGTCCACGCTTCGCCACTGCAATGAACGAATAGACAGGGCTTGAATATGCATAGTACAATGGATTCTAACATGTAGGTCATTGAATTCGCGAAATTTCACTATCTCTAGTTATAAGTAGCCAATCACCGAGCATCAAGCAGAGCTGCAGATGTAACCTTAAGGCATTAAAACAAGTTTGTGTAAAAATCCTGTCACAAAAATTCAATGTTCTAATTATTAACAGCAATAACTTTAAGGGCTAAAATTCTATCTGCCCAACAGATATAATTACATGAGTTAACTTAAACCTTTGTAGTTAAAATTTCGATGCTTAGAGAAATAACGCAATGAGCTAGACTACTGACTTAAGTATGCTTACCTTCGTCGTACACCGATTTACCACCACAGCTCTGACTACGACCTTCAACAAAATCAATTATTCTTCGGCGGAATGTCTCAGAAAAAATAAACAGCAACAACTCCGCTTCTCTTCTCCAAGGTTGTGATTTTCATAAGGGATAATCACTTTCTTGACATTTCCCAGGAACTTTTTCGTCGACATCTACTCGAGTTTAGTTGGAACTCGATTTTTGCCGGCCGTCTTGACATGACAATCTCGTCGAGTGAGAGGCGAGGAGATTGTGTGCTTTCCGACTAACAGAATTTCCCAACTAATCTTAAGTTTTAAATACAAGTACTTGAGTCTTGTTTGCTGAGCGACTCGGGTCGTTATCGGCGAGATTATACTGGGGAGGTGTGGCTGGGTTGGGTGGGGAACTGGAAGGTTGAGTGGGAAGTTGGGTGGGGAGGTGTCCATTGCTGGAAGAGAGCAAAAATAAAAAATTGGGCATCATCTGCTCGGCGAATGGCTGGGTGTCCGCAATTCTTAGCATCAAGTGAGAGATAGAATTCTGGTCAGTGCTTAACATTGAAGTCTTCAGCGCTGGTGAGGGGTGACACGAGGTGAGCGTGTAGCGGCGCAGGAATGAAAGGGGATAAACGTAACCTTAGCCTGATTGGTGCAATCAAATGAAAAACGTCTTACCACAGAGGCAAGCAGCCAATAAAATGAAGAAAAACTTTTTAGAGGTTCACGTACGGCACTGAAACAAGTTGGAGCTGAAATATTTTAAAGGAAATCAGGGGTCCCTTTAAATAGGGAATAAAACAATTCTCAAGTTCAATGACCTGCATGTTAGAATCCACAGTCCTATGTAAACTTAAGCTCAGTCTATTTGTTCATTGTCTGCCCTTCCAGTGAGTTGCAGCGAATATATAGTCATTGAACTCGCAATGTATTTACAGATGATTTTTTTTATCGCGGGAAAACTTGACTGTTTGCTGTATTTAAACTCACGTTCAGCTCACCAGATGATTACTGACTTTCACTTGTACGTAGAGCTGTTGCCCTATTTGACTGAGCCAATAAGAATCTCGCTATTGTAATATGTGATGCCTTATTATTGGTCTGCAGACAGCTACTTTGTGTCAGATGTATATCACCCAACCATACATGTCACAAGGAACTACATAGTTTTCAAGGGCGTGTTGGCTCAAAACATTTTCGCGATATACCATCATCTATAAATATATTCCTTTCCGTAGACAAAAACAGTGGAAGATTGCCAGAATCTCTCCTCTCTGTGTATTTTTTTTTAATGATGCATCCTGCGCACGTACGACTGAACAATGCTAATATTCCGCTTTCAAGGAATCAAAGACGCCGAGCAGTGTCGCACCAGAATAAACATTATCCCAGTCAAACGGGGACAAACCAATTAGTGCTGACATCAGATTTATTTTTTTCGGAAAGGTTTCAAGAACGGCTGTATGTCGAAACACGACAGCACATGTCGACACACAGTTGATTGGGTTATTACAGATCTTTCGCTTCTAGGGGTGCCACCTGCAAACCATAGCTTATTGGTGTCGTAGTACACGTGTTCTGATTGGCACAGTCAAATAACGACGTATCGGCAAAAATACGTGCTGTAAATAACTATAAAGCAGGTATGCAGATAAGGCACGCATTTTAAGAATGCGTGAAACATTATTTTTGCGAATATCAAACATTTAGGTAGTTTTTAAAATTTTACAGGATTTATTAACGTTTCCTGGTTTTATGCCATTAGGAGGGACGGTTTACAAACTATCTTTAAGGCTCGGCATCAGTCATCATATTGAATTATTTAATTTTTCGCTCTTATGAAATTCTGAGAAGAAAAATGTAAAATTCGTTACTATAATATAAATTCTATTTACCTCGCGCTACAATGAAAGTATCGCAGTTAAACTTTTAACGTATATTTAAGCCGTAATTAGTCGAGCAATTTTCTTAATATTCTTAATTTGCTCGACTTTCGGCAAGGTAACTCATAAAGTTTTTTTTTTTACCTCATTCATACACGTCAATGTGTGCGCCCCTAGTGGCACGAATAATGTCCAGTCGGTGTTCAATTTCTCTCCATGTTCGCTCCAGCATCTCCACAGTGACATGTTGAAATGCATTTGGAATGTTTGTCTTCAAGTCCTGCAGGTCTGTTACCTCCTCGGTATACCTGATAATTTACAAAACTCCATAGGAAGAAGTCAAGTTGGGTAATGTCAGGTGAACGTGGCGGCCATCGAGTCGGACCATCTCCTCCAATCCACCTGTTCGGAAACTTTTCACCCAGAAATTGACGGACCTAGAGGGACCAGTGGGGTGGTGCCCCATCCTGCTGGGAAATGACGTCAGGTTGCAGACGGTCCAGTTGTGGCACAGAAAACTCTTGAAACATGTCCAAGTAAACACCACTTGTGGCTGTAGACTCGAAAAAAAAAATAATAGACCAATGATGCAATCATGTATAGTCCGCACCACACACTGATTTTGGGACTGTCTTTTTCCATTTCACGTGTAACATGAGGAGGTTCTGATCTCCAGATACGAACATTATGGCGATTCAGTTTGTCTGACACATGGAAAGTTGATTCATCGGAGAATCAAACGTTTACTATTTTTAAGACATTATTTGCGTCAATCTCGGCCAGGAACCTAAAAAAACTTTATGAGTTACCTTGTCGCTTGTTGAAAACCGTTTGTTGTTATCTTGTATAGTTTTAAAGTTATTAAAGTCCAAAGTTGTAAGGATAATTTATGGACAATCTGTATAGTTAGAAAGAGGCGTGGCTCATTTGACTGCACCAACCAGAGCAGTGTTACTGCGACACCACATGTCTTTGATTTGCGGGCAGGACTCCGAGACGCCGAAAGTTAAAAACTTCCTATCACTGACCATGAAGCAGAGAAACAGATGTTCACACAATGCTTGAAACCAAATGTTGCAAAAGTATTTTCGCCATAAAATCGTGGCTCTATCAATTATCAAGGACCTCATTGGGGAAGGAAAATAATTTTGTTTACGCTTGCCGTCGAGGGCTTCTTTGCGTGAGAGTGAGATATATTTGGGCAGCGTTCAACACTGATGTCTTTAACGCTGGTGGGGGGTGACATGGTGTGAGTTTGGAGCAGCGCCGGAATGAAACGGCGGGAGGAAACGGGAGATCCCCGATAAAACCCGCCGACCAGCGGCATCGTCCGGCACGATTCCCACATGCGAAAATCCGGAGACCGACCCCGCCGGGAATCGAACCCGGATCGCCTTGGTGGGAGGCGAGAGGTCTGACCCCTCGGCCACCGCGGTCCATGAGGGCTTCTTTGAGCTGATCGCTGTGTACCCATATATTAGCAGGGAAACAAAGACTTAAACAACTCCACTATATCTGAGCGCGAGCCCACAGGAAGATAAATTACGACGGTTGTTTAAAATACAACAAGAGGGAAGGAAGGGAGAATGCACACACACACACACACACACACACACACACACAAAGGGGTTTACCGTTCCTCTCTTCGCACGGCAATTTCGGCTTTTTTTGTTGTTATTTTTGCCTTCTTCCCACCCTCAAACCGTTCTTCTTCGGGCTGAAATTATACCCCCTCCCCCCAGCTTCCCGTTCCGCCAGTGGCCACGCCCAATTTGCTCTGCTCACCGTCGTCGTGGGCCGATCCGCCCACGCAGCACCGAGTTGTTAACTGCGAATTACAAGCGAGGGAGGTTTGGCGAGAAGGGGGAGGGCGGGGTGTTATAAAGCCGCGGCTGGTACAAAGAAGACTGGAGGCTGGGGAGATGCCTGAACCTGACGGCGCACCGACGCTCCGCCGTTACCTGTTAATTTCGTTCCTCTTCATTAATCCCGGCAAACTCTGGAGGAAGGTCTGAACGAACTGGCTGGAGGGTGTGTTAAGGGGTTAGGGAGTAGGGGAGGTTTTATCTGTTACATTGCCATCCTTACAGTACTTGTGCCTATGGGTCAACACGAAGGTCCGACAAACCGACTTGCCTAGCGCCGACTGACTTCATCTCGGCAAACGCTCCAGACAACAATATGGAACACATACACAAAGTTATTTTTGGCGACAACTAATTGCAGCGCTCCTAGCGGCCGGAAGTTCTGGTGGCCCCGTTTAAAACTTTTGTTATTAAAACAATATTTTCATGCGTATAAGCCTTAATGTGAGTATCTGGCAATAGTTAGTCCGTGAAATAATTGCTTACGCGTATACCCGTATCTTACTAGACAACTGTTATGGGAATACAGTTTTTTCCTGGGAAATAGAAATATTTTACGTATAGGCTTTACCCTTCCGTAAGTCAGTAAAGAGGAATACATTATGAAAACTGCTAAAGTTGCAGTGTTACTATTATTTTTAATTCGGCGCTATTATTTTTTCAGGTAAGAAGAAAAGTAAATTTTACCATATGTTGTGATTTTGAAGCATGCAGTAATAGCATATAGTTGCAGATCTAATTTTCGTGATACTGGAATATACTCTATCCATTCCAAGATTGCAGCTTGTGTCACTCCGCCTGTCCGCGTGCTTCAAACGAGCTTAAAACTCTTAAACAGCTGGACAGATCTTTATAAAATACAATTAGGAACCATATTGATGAAATTAGCTTCAAATTAAAAAATAAATAAAAAAACATTGAAATCAGTCCATTCTTTTCGGAGTTATGAAGCCACGTTCAGGCAAATGCGACAAAATTATAACATCCCTTCTATCTTGTCGGAGGTTGAAAGATCACGTGCTTTTATTCAATAAAATATATAAAAATTAACTGTTTAGTTAGTAATTTATCAAATGCATATTTTAGTTACTGTGCCGGCATGGCCGGAGCAAGTCTCGTCACAAAGATAGTCGCTTTGGGCAGCCTTTATTTTGTTTCAAACATACGGGTACATTGTTCATTTTCTCCCATGTCAAAAATAAATGGCTTTTTCATTTTGTTAATCATAACAATTAGGTTATAGACCTGTATCTCTCGATTGAAGTTGATCAACACCATTCGTGGTACATGGAGTCAGCACAAAGAAACATTATTTTTAATAAATGTACTTCATACGGCCTGGATCACCTCAACCTGAATTTTAATTAACAAGCCCATTTACTCCCAAGATTTACTTTTGCAAAGACCTACTCCAGCCAAGATCGACTCATTGAAAAAGTGTGAGGGCACAGACTAAATAATAATACAGACGCAAACCAACATGGCGGTTCATTTAACATACGGGCAAACGTCACCGCTTATTGGCTGCCCGAAATTGTTGATACAAGTCACGTGTCTGTTTGACTCCTGCACGTTACGGCAGGTTTCAAATTGGTCTGGCTGCCGACTAGCAAAGTGGCCGGCTCACGCTGATTGGCCGTAGGTTTATCCGCTATGTTGCTGGCCGGAGAATCCATTTTGCTGGCGTGTGTGACTGAGTTAGCATCCTAACGGCGATTTAACTTCTTTACTCGTAGTATTCTGTGATTTGGGTTTGACCTACGTATTGGCATTTAATTTATTACTTATCCTTCAAATCTGCTTTTATCTTGTAAATCTAAAAAGTAGACCTTTTTCAGCACTTCTATAATTTTACGACAAAAAAATTAGTCCCTTATATAACTGTGACTGATGAACGCTGCTTCCATAGGCAGTATAGGTCGTTCTGGATGAAGCGAGCACCAAAGAATTAATCTTTGAATAATATCTCTAACCGTTACTTCATATAATTCAACATTAACAATCGTTGCCTTACTGATTGCATGGTCGGCAGCGAATTGCAGTAAGTAGTTCCGTGTATTATCCTATTTAAATACAACAACACTGAAATAAAATGAACTAAATTTAACATAGCCATATGTTTTATATAATTAATAAACTTTTTTCTCAAATTATATAGGTTCCTATCGACTGCATAATTTATCTTAAACGCGCAAGCATTATGAGACGTGTCCAGAGATGTAAGACATTTCCCGTCTTTAAGACGGTACGTGCGGAAATATACGAATTGGCTGTAAAGAGAAATTCAGCAGGGCATTTTTGAGTGCTTACTTCATTCCAAACCGCCTATAGCTAGGTCTGCTAGGCTGATGCCTGGCGGGCAGACGAGATGTGGTTGGCCGTCAGCTGTGTAAGCAAGAACACCGGTCCCACGATCATCTGCTGGATGTCCAAGAAGTGCAGCCTCCCTGGTCCAGCGTACATCTCCGCACAAGGCCTGCTTTGCATGCGGCCTACCTACCAGGAGGTTAACCCACCGTGCGCCGCCTAGCGGGATTCCCCACGCTCAGCCGCACATCATAAGGCTCCCCCCCCCCCCAACGCTCCCAAGCTTGTGGCGGCCACACAAAAACCTACTGGGATGGCTTATAAAAAGGCACGAAGGTTGGGTGGGTAGCGCGTAATTTCAGCTCGAGGCGTGGCTAGAGTAAAAACCGAGTGAAGTTTACACGTGTCGAAGAAGTTAACGAGAGCGGCTCGCTTCTTGATACTGTTCCTTCGTTGGCAAAAGGGTCAACGTCACGTTTTACAAACTAGAAGGTTGGCCCTTTTGCCAGCCAAGTGACGAACAGTTTGTCCGTGAAGTCATGGAGCACGGCTGATACGCTGCTCTGCGCAATTCGTGGTGTTACGTCATCACCTGTGCGCGCACACGTGTACACATCATACTACCGAAACATGGACAGTTTTCCTTTTATTTGGTGCATATTTCACATTTCTATAGACAGTTCGGGATAAAATGAGCACTTAAAAGTAGCCCTGTAAAATTTATATTTTCAGCAAATTCGTATCTTTCTCCACGCGTAATGGCTAACGAAGGAAAATGTCTAACCTCTTTGGACACGCCACTTAATATTTGCGCGCGTAAGATAAATTGTGCTGACGGTAACAACCGTTATCGGTTGATAAATTCAAGTTGATTAACTACGCAGAATTCAAGTATGTCGATTTCAGTTGCTTTTATTTTAGTATTGTTGTATTTACGTAAGAAAATACACGAAACTATTTTCGGCGAATTGCTGCCAACCATAAAAGCGACACGGGAACTATTGTTAATCTTGAATAATATGCAGTAAGGGGTAGCGATATTTTTCAAAGGTTAAACTTTCAATGCTCACTTTATCCCGAACGACCTATATCTTCTTTGGCTGCTTTCCTGTGACCGTTAAAAGAGCACCATAACTTTATGGACATACTGTACTTCTGGTTAGCCAGCTCGAGAGGAGGGTTAACTGCTACTACCAGACGAAACTGGCAATTTGGAGGGGGGGAATGTAAACAGTATACATAACCACAGCCCCATGTGCCTCCCCTCCCCCCCTCCATTTTATGAAGACAAGAACTTCTAGATACAACTGGAAATGGCATAGCAGAAAAGTCAATACCAAATCCACAACGAAGTGAAACTGAATGCTCACACTGTTTGAAGTATTTAAAAAAAAAAAATTATATACAGACCTTTTAATAAATAAAAATAACGTGTAACCTTTTAACGTGCTGCGGGTGTAATGTTTCAGAAACATATTAAGGCCATGATCTCTCGTTTATTCCAAACAATTGCAAATGACTCAAAATTTTTAAACGAAATGCTTTGAAAAAATTGAGATAGTGTCATACGATACACAATATTGCCAGAGCGTTTTTTAAAATAACGTACCGTTTGCGAAAAAAAAAATTATTTAGCTTCATTTTGGCTTATTTTCACAACAAAATGTGTACTAATTCGGGGGCAAAAATCTAAAAATCAGTTTTGTGTAGGCCTATTGCAACAGAAAAATTCATATACAAACGTTGATATATAAGTGTTAAAACTGCGAAAGGAATGTTTGATATATGTATTAATTTGCGTTACAAAAATATTTTCGAAACCACTGCTAAACTAGAGAGCGAGGCCTTAACAGAAGTATGAAATGTGTAATCATTTTCAATACTGCCGAATTAAAACCCTTAACTGCTGTTAAGGTGCTAAGTGTTTTGAAGTGGGGAAACCCCGTAACTTTATATTTGTACGGAACACTGTTAGTTTTGTACTCTTCGCTAAGGAGTACACTTTGTTCTCACAAAAAAAAAAAACGTCAACCAGTTTACCCATAATACCGATTCAAAGTCAAGTTTTACTTCATGCAAACTAAGAAAAACAATAAACAAGAGAAAATTTTGTCGTAAGGAGACCACTGTGTTCATCTGTTTTTTTTTATTGTCTTACTGTCCACAGTTGTGTGTTATTTGTTTTCTTTCGCTTTCCTCAAGGTGTCTGTGTTTCTGTTGTGTCGTCTAAGTTCAGTTTTTCGTCGTTCGTTTCGTTTTGTGTGTTTGTTGTTGTAATTATTTTTTGTCTGTTGTTTCGTACTTACCGACGAAATTACTTTTGTGTAATAATCTGAGTTATTCATTTAGTTTTTCCTTGGTTTGTTTTTTTGGTGTTCGGGTGCTCGTTTATGTTATTATCTTTTAAATCACTGACCGAGTTCCTTGTGGAATTGTATATGTTTACCTTTACCAGTTGTAAACAGTCACTTTGTTTACTTGACTGTTTGTGTGCACTCTCTCGTTTTCTGCGACACGCCATTTGCCGCGGTGGCGTATGTCTAAAATACCTTATCTGTTTGTTACTTGTCCCCATCGCAAGAATCGTTCAAAAATAACAAACAAATTCGAATGAATGTTACGGCTCAAAAACTGCAAACACAATAAAATTGCCTAACACTTCCCCTTAAAGTGTTCACGTGTAAGAAATGCATAATTTTAAATTTCCACAACATGGTGTTCGTTTTATAGACGTTACTTAAAGACTACAATTTCCACTTGTAAAATTTCTTTAACTCTCTTAGTTTTCCCGTAGTGACATGACAAAGTCAAAATTTGCAAGTAACGGCAACATGGCAATAATAAAAACCAAGTGTTTTACTCGGATGAAATAATTTACTCTGAAATTATATATTATGGGCAATATATTAAAATATTTTAAAACACACAACAGTCCTTTTTTATTTTTTATTTTTAAATTTCCGTAAATGAAGTCAATTATCATCATTTTGAGATTTTTTAAAAAGTACAAAGGAATATCATCATGTGTTAAATTTCAGCATATTGGTCATAACATCTAATTCCAGAGTAAATTATTTAATTCGAGTAAGACATTTGGTTTCTTGTTATTGCCATGCTTTCTTAACTTGCGAATTTTGACTTTGCCATGTCATTATGGGAAAAATATGATAGTCAAGGCCTCGCATTTTAGATTTGCAGTGGTTTCGAAAATATTTTTTTAACGCAAATTAATACATATATCAAAAATTCATTCTGGCAGTTTTAACACTTATATAATCGTTTGTATATTAATTTTTCTGTTGCAATACTCCAAACGGATTTTTAAATTTTTGCCCCTGAAATATCACATATTTTGTTGTCAAAATAAGCCAAGATAAAGCAAAACAATTTTTTGCTAGCAAACGGTACATTATTTTTTAAAAAACGCTCTGGAAAAATTGTGTATCGTATGGCTGTACACAGTCTCAAATTTTATCAAAGCATTTGGTTAAAAACATTCGAGTTATTTGCAATTGTTTGAAACAAATGAAAGATCATGGCCTTAAGAAATTTGTGTAACATGTAGCCACAAGTAACGTCTGTAAAGCAATCACTATGCCGTGTAAATTTAAAACTACGCGTTTTTGCCATTTGAGTACCCGATGACACAGCAGCCAATAAGAGACGGCGAGAGAAAGAGAGGCGTGGCCACCAGATGTGCACGCACAAGAGCGACGCAGGCCAGATAATGGCCGCAGGCGGCCCGCGATGCAATCATTAAAGGTCCGTGTACCTCAATTTCCATCCAATCGCGTCGTTCTCTCGTTCGAGGGATCGATAGCTATCACCAGCCTTCCCCCTTCTGCCACCTACCGCACACCCTCCTTGTCTTTTGAAGCGCGCGAGTTCAGAAACTCATTAAATAACGCGTCGGCGGGGCTCTCTAGGCGAAAATCCGCCGCTGAGTGATTATCCGTGCAAGATGGCGATATTCTGGTCCTATCTCCGCCTCCCGCCCAGCTGAGGAGGCGAGGTTAGCACTTGTAGTAGCCAACATTCCTTCACTGACCCGAGCAACCGTTCCACATTTTACTGCCATAACTAGAGATGATGGTTTATAGCGGAAACTTGACAGTTTGCTGGATTTCAACACATTGTTATCAGAGTAACATAGCCATGAACGCAGCCGAGGGCGGGGCAAGCTGAGTGAGGTTGTTGTAATAACATCTCGGGCCCCGACTATAAAAACTGCGCGGGAGAGGGCCGCCGCAGGAGACACGAGGTGCTGGGCGACATCGAGCCAGAGGGTCGTCAGTCAGGTCGAGGGGCAGCCAGCTCCGGTGTCCAGGAGGGCACAGCCAGGGCAGCGGTCCGTCCCCGGAGTCGAAGCGCGAACCAGCCGCGAGAGACGTGAGTGAGTTCCTAGCTGAGTTGGCTTTGGGCTCATACATTGGATTGTGCCGATACAGGCTACACAGATACAAGGGTGTAGTTTAAATTAATAAAAAGGGGTTTGTACATTATTGGCACTAACTGTTTTTCTACACCTTAGACTATCCCTCACTATTATCCGCTCTAATTGTGTAATTACATGTTTGAGACATCCTTGAGCTATTATCAGATAAAGTTTGCAACACTTCATCCTAGAGTACATCAGGAAAAGTTTGCAACGACATGTTCAGCTTACCATAAGATTACTGGCTTTCCCTTGTACTTGGAGCTGTTACCCTATTTGACTGAACCAATAGGAATCCCGATATCGTAACATGTGATGCCTGTCATTGGTCTGCAGACAGCTACGTTGCGTCATAAGTATATCATCGAATCATTTTTGCAAGAAGCTACATTGTTTTGAAGGGCATGTTGCCACAAAACAATTTCGCAATATATAGTGACACTAGTTTTTCGCGAAAAAGAATTTTGCCCCACTTTGTTTCGGTGCCTTACGTGCACATCTGCAGTTCTGCTTCGTGGTCAGTGATTGGGTATTTTAACTCTTGGGATTCTACGGGCAAATCACAGCCGTGAGGTGATGCAGAGACTTTATTGTAATTGGCTCAGACAAATGTTATACAGCTCTTCATATAGACACGATATTGGCTTCGCTGTGCATTTCTTTAAGGCATGTCATATACGGGAGATATAACATAAACCTCAGAGCTCTATTTTGAAGGACTTTTAATTGGTGTTTCTCTTACTGCAGCCCAGCTAAGTTATACATCCTAAGCTAAGAGAAATACTATGATTGGTGCATAATGTGTGTGTATTTATGTGTACACACACAGGGGCAGAAAGAGAGAGCGAAAGAGACAGACTAAGACAAGCCCGATAATTGGGGCAGGGAAATTTCAATGACCTGCATGATAGAACCCATAAAGCACCGACCATTTGTCCGCTAGCTTCTATTCCACGGAACAGCAGACAATGAACGAATATACAGGTATTGAGTATGCATAGAACAATGGATTCTTGTACGCGTGTCATTAGATTAGCGAAATTTTACTGGCTCTACCAATAATATGTTCGAGTGTTTGCAAGCATAACATTAATCGCAATGCATGGGGCAAACTTGTATACAGAGTTATTTAATTCTGCTGAATCAGAATGTATTCCTATCGAGCAACCATATAGCCTAGTGTAACGATTCAGTCAAACGAGAAACCGAGGAAACTTCTGCACCCTATAAACAATAAGTAAGAAATGAAATACTTCGGTGAAATGTTAAGCAGTTTCGTAAGTAACTGAAGTTAACGAAACTTTACTAACTGTTTCGGTGACAAAATACTGCTGATTTGAAAGTGATCTCCACCTGCTTGTTAACCGGATTCCAGTGTTCGTCAGTCAGGAACAAACTGTTAACTAGAATTTCAGTGATTAACATGTCACTGTTAGTAGTCAGTTAGGCATAATTTATATTAGCACATATGCAAACGTGTTTACAACACAAAATAAGTTCGACACGTCAGTTTACATGTACACTGTAAATCTGAATTCGTGAATACTCACTGATTGACGCTGATGGATGGAGCAGTTTCAACAAATTGAATCAGTGATTAACCACTGTGAAATCGGTGACCATTCACTGATTCCGATTAAGAGTGCCAGGAGTTGACAAGTTGATTAGTGAATGTCCACAGATTTTCAGTAATTTTTCACTGATTCAATAAGTGAAAACTGTTCTTTGAAAACAACTGGAAAAAAACTGTGAATATTCACTGACTCACTTGTGAGATGTGACACTATACAGGATATCAGTTAATATTCACTAATTAAACAATGACTATTTTCACTGATTCAAATTGTTGAAACTACTCTATCCTTTAGTGTGATTCAGTGAATATTCTCTTATTCAGATTTAGAGTGTAACACTGACTCCAGCATTAAGATCTCTGTAGGACGGGTTGGGGGAACTCACCGTAATCCTCCTCGTAGATGATAGCGACCTTGGTCCAGTTGAGGAAGGACATGAGGTCCTTGAAGGCTCGGTTCATGTGCTCCTGCGAGGGATGCAGATTGATAGAGAACTCCTTGAATGCAGGCTCAAAGTCTACCCTCGCCTCTATGTGAGGTACGTCCAGAGCCTCGCAGATGGACTGGATGTGAGCTCCGAGCAGAGGGTCTGACGGCCCGAACATTGCCTGCACGCCGAACTCCATCTGACGGCACGCTGCAACATACAATATACACCGTAAGAAATGATAGTAAATTAAAAAAATAATTAATACGTTTATACTGTCACCTGAAAGTTCAGTCTCGGAAATATGGGATTCGTAAACTAATTTATGAGTGTCATGTAAATTGTGCGAAATTCATGTTTCATTGTTAATGGAAAACGTGACGAGAGTTGTGTTTCGTGTGCAGTACAAACAGCTAAACTGGGGTAAATTATACAACGAAATTGTTATATACATAACAATGTATGCAGGATAATATCGCATTCGTTATTTGTAAACTACTTTTTTTCCCACCTGTACCTAAAAGAAATACAATTATTGAGCTTTAACGAATGAAATATCTGTGTTTTATTGACAAACTCAAATATTCACGTGTGTTCAAAATAATTAAAAATCATTTCTTGTTTTTCTTATATTTCCGTTATCATTCGCAAACGAAAAAAAACGTGTAAATATACTTTGAACATTTATTGACTCGTGTTATTTTCCGCCATTTACCGTTGACGGAACACAAGTTACAAAAACTCCAGTTTCGTATCGTTGGTTGTGAAAGGTATGCCATGACCGTGGTTTCGAAAGTCATTTTCTGAAACTAAATTTTCGGGTGACTGTACAACGTACTGAATTTCAAGTTTTATCAAAACATCTTCCAAGTACTACGAGAAGGTGGTGATTATTTCAATTGGTTAAAAACATTCCAAACACATAAAGAACTACTGATATAAGTGTTTATAAACAGAGTGTTCAATGAAAAACGTAGTAAATATCGGCGCCTTTTTAAGGCTACCATTATTTTTATATACTTTTTATAAATTAATTTCCTTGGAAATATGTTTATTGACAGTAAAGAACGTTTTTGGTAGGTACACAAGAATTCCGTCGTAAGTGTAAAAAAATAGTTTTTAAATGTGCATAACCTTGTTCGTAAACGCATAAAAATAACATTCTATTAGTATATTTTCAAGACTATGATCAAAACTTTTCAATAGTTATCTGTAGTGTTACAAATTTTTTGCAAAAGAGAAATTAATTGTTACAGTATATGCCTGTACCTTCTTAACTCTCTCTCTCCCTCTCGCTCTCTCTCCTCCCCTCCCTGGAAACGCACACCAACATAAGAACTCGTCGAAATTTGCCAAATACGCGCACAGGCGTGGAGAAATGTTTTCCAACAAGTGAGACAAATTTAATAAACTACCTGTGCCGAATATGGCCCAGTTCTCAACACGGCCCAATAGTCGCCATTGTGTGTTAATGCCGAGATCTATGTGGGATCCATACACACTATTCACCAGTATGAACATACACCATACATACATATCTGTATTACATCACCCATGTGTTATATTAGTAATATAATTAATGACTTAGGGGCACATGTTTTGTGAACCTTCAGCGGGCCATGTTTGGTACAGGTACCTAAATTGACTTGGTACATTTATCTTAGTGTCAAAGCGTCTCATGATAGAGAGGTTATACAAGTATACTAGGGAATGTTTCGTAACACAAACCTCGTCAACCAATGGCAACGTCCGTCATGTTTATCACATGCTGTACTCAGGAGCGACTCCGCCGGGAATGGAGCCCTGGTCACAGTTGTGGGAGGCGAGTATCCTAACCAGTATAGTAACGCGGTCATTGAGTGAGCTGCTCTTGTGGCCTGTGAAGAAAGGCTATTTTAATTACTCCTTGAGCCTTAGTGACTTTCTCCGAGTCGTGTCCTGCATACTGACGAATCAGGAAAAACAATTGGCGCTGAAGGGTACAATCGTTATAAAAGTGGCCCTTCGTTACAGGGTTGCTTTATCATCGAAGGCGGTGGCGTTTTACTAGAGACGGAAAATGTGTTCTTCTAGAGACTGAACATGGAAAACTCGAAGCTGCTTCTGGATCCGCCGTAGGTAAGTAAGTTTATATTCAAAACACAGATGAAAACAAACAGGCTTCCTTCGACGACAACAGATGCTAGGTTTCGGGAACTAAGAGAGTGAGTGAGAGATTTTGGTCAGCGCTTAACATCTAGGTCTTCAGCGCTGTTGAGGAGTGACATGAAGCGAGTATGGAGCAGCGCCGGAATGAAAGGGCGGGGGAAACGGGAAATCACCGAGAAAACTCACCGACCTACGGTAACGTCCGACACGATTCCCTCATGCAAAAATTCGGGGACCGACCCCGAAAGGAATCGAACCTTGGAGGGAGACGAATGATCTGACCATTCGGCCGCAATGGCCTCTTCGGGAACCGAGAAATGTTCCCATCTTCAGGCACGTTTACAGACTGACGATCTCTAGCAGATTGTCTGTAACCTGTTGAGTCTTAGGGAACAGGTACAAAAAGGCGGTTCCTGCCACTCTCCGGGAGCATTTCCGGGAATCATATTTGCTGTGGTCCCCACAACTGTCCAAATGTACGCCCCGGCTAACACGACATTCCATCATTGTTACAGTCACCGGGAACGAGTGATCCAACTCGGAAAGTAATCTGAAACGCACACGTGTCCCAGGTTTTGTTTGCACTCACGGGAAGTATTTCCCCGCGCTATGATTGGAGCTGCGAGCTGTTAGGTCCCCGGCGAGTGGCAACCTTCCCGCTCCAAAGTGATGTTTGCAGAGGCAACGCGCTCCAGAACTCCTGTGCTCCGGCCGAGCGTTAATCTGCCCATCAGGCTGCTGCGATTGTTCGGCACTTTGTCGGTTTATCGGCTGCCCGTGTTTGCCCACGTGTGCAAACAACCCCGCTCCCGCCGCCAAGGCCTAGCTATGCACTTTACAACACCGGCATTTCCAATATTAAAACAAAACCGAGCTCGTAAGACCTTAGCCGATTTTGGACCCACGCCGTAAAAAATAACAATAATTCTTGTGAACATCTTAAAATACAATGGGGTATCCACCCTACCGTCAGTTGCCAACACTGCGATAAAATATCGCCGTTTATTCAAGTAAACCTGAACAAAACTAAGCCTTAAGGGGCCTCACTAGATAGGATGCGTTTGTGTGTGTGAGGCAGGAGCAGTACAGTTGCTGTCGACCGACGCAAGCCACTCAGCTGGCGTCCAGTGCTTTTTTATTATTTCTATGGGACCACAATATTTTATTTGTGGGCAGCATAGTTCAGTGTCTAAGGCTTGTTTCTATAGTTATTTTTTTTTTTAATTCGGTTGTTATTCTTCCAGATACGCAGTCTGGAAAACCCATTATTGGACATTTTGAGGGGCCCGAAAATTTTGTTTTTAATAAACGTTCCGAGTTTTTTAAAACTATAGCGACAAAGTTTGTAGTGTGTGTTATTTTCGTAGATATGCGCGTTAAATAGATTCGTAAAAAAATAACCGTAATTCGCGGCAACACACTTGAAGCACAGGTAGGGAGGCGCCTTCATTAAGGTGGTCGCCTGGTGAAGGGTATGTTTGTATGTGTGAGGCGAAAATCGATGAGGCGCTACGAGTGACGTCAGCCAGCACTTGTATCGTGATATCGCCTCTACGGACAAAGTCGTAAACGTACGCGCATTGTTCCCGCCATAATGTTTTTACTGTGGTACTTTAAGCGGCGACCCTATCATCGTATTGGACGTGTCACTGCAGCAAAGTCCAATGTACTTGTAGACCTCAATTTCGAACAAATCTGTTACACATATCTTGAGAAACAACCATGTGAAAAAGCCGATTTTAGCTAAGTTTGAGGGCTTTAAAATAATGCTCCCAATGTGAGTAATATCTTGGAAGTCACATTAGCAAGTAGTCTGAAGTGTGTTTTCTTTTCGTAGATAAGCATTGTGGATTCACGTTTACTGGTCTGTGAGAAAATAACGTAACTCCGAACACTCTGCACGCAGTCCGAGCGCCAGCCAGGCGGCCGCCTTAAGGTGACCGTCCAACCAAGACGTCAAGTAGTCTTGCCAACACACATTTATTCGAAAACTTTTCAACGTAGATTATTGATATCAGCTTAGAAATATCTTTGAAAAAACTTTATATCAATATATACTTATTTCAGGTTCTCCATTAGCTTAAAAGCTTATATTCTCAAGGGCGAATAAGGGAAAAAATGTTTTTTTGCGGTTCTTTATAAATATGACAATCTTGGTTCTAAATATTTCAAAATATGTGGGCGAGGTCCATCACACATTTATCTCTAATATTACGTCCCTACTGAATGTCTCATAGATATAAGTAGTTCCACGTCATTTCACGTCTGTATTACCGTTTTGTCTGTGGTTGAGGCGTGATGGTCGTAGTCTGTCGACCTTAGTTCCGCACTACTCGAACTCGAACGCGCAAAATACGTCTACCCAGGCAGCTACCTTAAGTAAAAAATGAAACACTTTAGGGAGGGAGGGGGAAGGGACGAGTGACGGAATAGGGGAAGGAAATTTGGGAAGAATCAGCTAAGGCCTTTTATTACGAATCTTCAAAGCATTCACCTGAATTAATTTCGGAAATCCACGGATAAAACGTATCTTCAGGTAGACTGATGACGGGATCGCGTGCTAACTCCAGAAATGAACGACTAGCTCGCCCGGAACAAACTCCTGTATTCTTATGTGTTTTCATCAATGTTTCGTCTAGTCTTGTGTTTATGACGTCGCTGTTGCTTCGTCCTGTTATACACGCAGCATTGTCTTCGTCTTCGCTCTATGCGCTGTCTTAAGTTTGATGTTCCGAGTCTTCTCAGTTATTTTTGTTGTTCTTGCTTTATTATTGTTTTGAACTGTCTTTTTCGTTTTGCATTTTCTGTGATTTGACACAATTCATTTGTGATTATTCAGGTTTTGTTATTTACGTATGTGTCGACATCAGCCAGTTCAGCTTGTTTTTCCCTGCTTGTTTTTTTTTTTTTTTGTAGTTGACATGGCACTACAATTGTGCCATATATAAGCTGTTCACGATAAAGTGAGCACTGCTTAAATTTTTCTTTCAGCCATTTTGCGATCATCTTTAATATGTTTGACTTGAAAACGTCCCTGGAACATAAAGTCAGTGTAAACGTTTCACCAATCTCAAAACTTAACATTTTGGACCCAAATTAAATACAGTTTTTGGACATTAAACGTGTTGTGGAGTGCTCAGTTTAAAGTGAATATACTATACAAAATATTTCCTCAATCGTGTCGTTAATGTAAATATGTTAATTTAGCTGTTTAAAACTATTTAGTTAAGGCTCGGCATCAGTAGTCATATTGAATTATTTTATTTTTCGTTCTTATGAAATTCTGCGACGAAAAATGTGAGATTCGTTACGGTAATATCAATTCTACTTACCTTGCGCTACAATAAAAGCATTGTAGTTCAACTTTTGGTGTATATTTAAGCCGCAACTAGTCGTGCAAATCTTTTATACCCTTAATTTACTCGACTGATTGTGGCTTAAATATAGGCCTCAACTGCGATGCTTATATTGTACCACAATGTAAACAGAATTGATATTATATTGGAAAATTTCACATTCTCCTTCTCAGAATTTCATAAGAGCGAAAAATAAAATAATTCAATATGGCGACTGATGCCGAGCCTTAAAAATTAGTGCTGGCCAACAGAAAAATCTAAAAACTCCGTGTAAATATACTCCGTAAACAGTAAATTAAACCTCTCTGCATCTCCAAGGAGAGATAAATGATTATCACCTATGTGCAACATCTTGTGGCTTTATTTGTCTTCAAATTGCAATCCCTTTGCTTTCGCTTGAAAACATAATCTATCCGAACTCTTAAAGCAATTTAGAACTACACAGCAAAGTATGAAGGAGGGGAGCGGAAAGATTGCAACATACATACAACGGTACCACTTTTAAAGGGATCCAACAAGTTTAACTACGCAGTCTATGGAATCCTAAATTATCTGCTGTAACATTTCAATTTAAAATTTATAGCACGCAATGATATCTATTATATTTTATATATATTCAAGACTGTTGTATTAAAATTAAAATACGTAGAACATTTCGACAATTCGTTGCCAATATATTGATACTGTTAAAGTATATGCAAATGAGATAGTGATTTTATTTTTACGGAGGGCGATTTCAAAAGTTCTTATATAAGCGGTTTGGGGTAAAGTTAACGATAGAAAAATCCTAATTTCTACTTTAAGCCAGTTAGTATCTTTACGCTGCATATAAACATAAATATGGCCACACACTTTCATATTTATAGGTTTGTACAATGTTTAAATTTACATTACACTGCTCCGAAAAGTGTTATCTGCAATATCCACTCTATTAATTAAACACACGGGTGTTCAATAGTAGCTGCAATCAGTAGTAGTTTTAGTTATTGTAAATACCTCCCAGTTAACGTCCATACAATACCAGTGAATTTTTAAATACAGTGTCTGAAGCGAGAAGGGCGGCTAGAATCAGTGTGGAGTCAACTTCCAACTACCCGGTCCCGTCACTTTGCAGTTTAGTAAGCGGCAATACAATCTGAAGGTACATACATAAAATCATAAATAAGAAGTATGTGGAAATACAAATAGGTCGATTTCATTTGAGTTAATTTTAGTATAGTATTCACGGAACTACACTTGGTAATTCACTGCCAACCATACAAGAAGTAATGCACCTATTGTTAACACTTTGTGCACTGCACACGTTTTCTGGGTATAAAGACAGGATAGAATGTAGTCGCCTATACACACACCATTGATCTCCGTGTTATACAATATACTTTGTCTTATTAGTCCACACAACATCTGACACATCCACTGTAATGTACTCCTTTCATTATTGGTTCCCTTAAATACAATGAAGTCCCTATTCGCTCATGTTCCAATGAAAGAACACCTGCTTAGACAACTTGATTATAAAAATTATCAAGGTAATTTCAGCAGTAAACTGACTTACAATAAATGATGGTTTATGTATTTTAACACGATAATGGTGAACAATGGCAAGACATATTTTTGGGATGACAAAGAAACGTTCGTTGAAATTCTACTTGAGTGAAATTCTGCATTAGTCCTCAAAGTATTAAGACTGAATTATATGAATTAACTGATAGTGATTTTTTCCGAAGGTTACATATTTAGTTAAAATTAATTGGATTGTGTACATACGCCATTGCTCGTGTTTTGTTGATCAAAACTTGTGTTGAATAATAGAGTGTAAAAAACACAGAAAAGGACATAAAAATACCAAACAAACAGAAATATGTAATCCCAGAGGATTCCTGTTAGAAAATTTTAATATAAAATCTGACAGAATTCCGCAGGGATTGCTTTTTTCTGTTTTATTTTGCACTTTGCAATTCAACACAAGTTTTGATCAGCAAAACATTAGCAATGACGCTTGTCCACAAACCAGTAAATTCTAAATGTAAATTCCCATTGCAAGAAACCTTTAAAAATAAACCTTTAGTGGTCAGTATGTATCGAACGGTCTATAATTTATCGTGCGTTCCTATAAGGTAATGTCACTGCAGTATTACATTACATTGTTGGCAGTCAAGCTCTACGCTACGTCCTTGACCTAGTTCGCGTTCCCTCTCTTGCCACTCAGTGATTTATACGAGGAAGAGTCGTTATAGCAACTTGCCCGCACAAGTTGCTCTCTCACTAGCTCGTAATAGTAGCTATAACCTTCTGTGAGTGTGGGAGTGTTTCACAAGTGCCTCGCCAGCCCGACTGTACACTTCAAAGTCGCCGCCAAGTCGAGATGCCCCTCCTTACTTCCCGCCGAGATGCTTTTAAAAACGCTACTGAACAACACGACCGATATTTCTACACTTCTCGTTAATGAGCTATATGTAGAGGCACGAGTATTTCGCGTATTCATCTGGCAACAGCCTAGACTTCTCAGTTTTATACGTGTACCGGCTGAAGCCGAATATCCATTGGCTTCTAACAGTACAAACATGTAGCACGTGATATCCCCACGACTTGTTTACTTATTTATAACTGGCTTGCAGTCGTCAAATGTGTGATATACGAATTGGCTGAAAATAGAACTTTTCCAGGGCTTTTTTTTTTTTTTTTTAGTGCTCACTTTATCCCGAACCGTCAATAACAGTCATGGGCGTACCCTGGGGGTGGTTTAGGGAGTTAAAACCCCCTCCAAAATGTCAGTTTCCATATTTAGTTATTAAATTTTACATTACAAAAGGTACAACATACTACAAACACGACCACAATGTTAATAAAATACGTTAATAATATATATAAAATCTTCAAACACAGACGACATTAAAACATTTATGGAAGTTGAGAGTACAAAATCCCCTCCGAAAACTATTCCTAGGTACGCCCATGATAACAGTTCTTCGTTTATACATAACCACGGTAGGGGCCGCAGTTAGAGCAGTGGCTAGAGAACTCGCCTCCCGCCAAGACTATCCGGGTTCGAGTCCCGGCGGGATCGGTCCCATGTGGGAATCGTGCCGAACGATGCCGTTGGCCGGTGGGTTTTCTCGGGGATCTCCCGTTTCCCTCGCCTCTTCATTCCAGCGCTGATCCATACTCACCTCATGTCACCTCTCACCAGAGCTAAAGACCTAGATGTTACGTGCTGACCAAAGTATCGTCATCATCACGGAAAATTCGTATGAATAAAGTTATGTCATTTAGCAGTCCGACTGCCATTCCAAGTAAAATAGTGAAGACTAGGCATATGATAATAGTATGAATACATAAATTAAGTTGAGAGACAAATAAAAATATAAAGGTATGTTTTGAAGCGCTTAGGTAAATTGTTCCCGTAATGCTCCGAAAAGCAATTAAAAATATTTTTAATCGTTGTGTGTAATTTGTGTGCATAACACATATTTTCGCGTATTTCATTTAGGAGATACGTACCACTGAAATTAGAGGTCCAAGTTAATTACTGAACCTGGAATAAAATATCATTGTAAAATTTACGAATTAATGTACAGGTTTTATGCTAATTTGTGAGAATCTTCCCCGTTTTTTCGTGCATTTCGTTTTCAGCGTAACACTGTTCAAAAAGTACTGTCACCGCAATATCTCTTCCCATATACTGCAGCAAAATATACACGTAATCTGCTAGTTTTGTGCTGATTTTTGCATATTTCACTTCTTGTGTATAAGACAGAGCGAAGTGGCGAAACGATAACACGCTGGAGGATCCGGGTACGATCCTCGGCTCCCGCAGTCCTGATTTCGGCTTTCCGTGTTTCCCCAAAATCGCTCCAGGCGTTGTTTGAAGTTGTGTGTGTCATCGTCTCTACTGAGCTCGCTGTTGACGAGACAGCCCATCCAGGGGCGTCAATTAGGGGGGCAGGTGGGTGGGGGCAAATCCCCTGGATTTAGAATTTTAAGTGTATAAAATATATTTTTTTGTATTTTGTTATTTAAATAATGCTAACTTAAGCACATAAAACTGCAGTTTTATTATTAACGTTTCTAATTTATACGTGCTTAATTAATAAAAAAGATGCAACAAGGTTACTGTCGCCGAAAAAAAAAATCTTACCCCCCCCCTCTTAGAAAAACCTGAAATGACGCCACTGAGCCCATCCCTAGTAGCAGATACAATCATATTACAGTTGGCCTACTGTTGGCAGAAGCGGCCAACGTTCGCTAGTATGATCGTCTACTATTGCTGGAATGGTTGTTAATCAGGCCAAGTCAGTAAATGTGTTTGTAGTTATACTGAAATAATTTTAATGTGGGCAGCTTAGTTAAAAAAAAGACTGACATATTTCAATATACAGTCCACAAGCAGACTTAGCAAACTAACCCACAAACATCCGAGTATAATAAGAATGTTTGTGGTACACTTGTGGTTAATGTGTGGGTGATTTCATTATGCATCATGTACGCCACATGTGGCCACGGGTGTATTCCGAATGTTTAATGCCTGTGGGCTGCTTATCACGATCATATTTGCACAAGTGGGCCAGTTGATGTTTGCTATTTGGGCACTTACCTTACCTTCTTGTATATCAGAGTTCCAAGTAAACGCTTTGCGACATCTCTTCTTACAAGCTGCTGATTAAAACCAAGATTCGTATACGAAGCGAACTTTCTTTGTACTGATTTGTATTGCTAGGCGGCAAACAGATATACGCGATGTAAAGAGAGCGGAAGGCGCACAAAACTAGCTAAGATGCGCATTAATCAGAACAAAAGAAGTAACTTTGATACTGATATGAGCGCTGTTCCTTCTACAGTAGCACATTGCTCTATTGGAAGTTTTGGTTTCATATTTTGTTATTAAAACATTGAAATATAATCATGATTTTAGAACAGTTATTTCGGTCGGACTCAAACTCCGCCCACTTCCTTCCCACTAAGATAAACAATTTATCAAGGACTCAAACTCCGCCCACTTCCTTCCCACTAAGATAAACAATTTATCAAAACGTACTTTTTATCCATTTATGAAATACTTCCTTCGCTCACAATTTTAAATCATCGCTCCAGCAATCTTTATTTACTTTATAAATTTAACAATGGAAAAAAGTGTGCGGAGTTTGAGTCTGACCGCCCGGATTACAGCGCCAAAAAATACGACATTCTCGGTAACTTGACGAACTACAGCCAAACAACAAGGGGGTCAAGCAAAATACATTGGTAGATAGGCGAGTGTCTAGGACTACTTCTACGGCCGTGGTCCAAGTATAATGAGAATGTTCAACTATTGCAATATTTTAAGTTGGCCATAACGTCATTGTCAACAGTCAATGTCATTACAGATAAGCACACAACTGTACAGCTTAGGATAAAGGGGCAAGAAATAAGCCGTGGCCTTTATTAAGGAATCCATCCCAGCATTCGCCTGGAGTGATTTTGGGAAACCATGGAAAATCAAAAACCAAGAAGGCTGGAGCCGGGTATTACTTTTCACGTTTCTTATTACGACTTATAGTATGTAACTTCCTTCATAACTCAAAGTATTAAAGTAACACACACACAATTTTATAGTAATTATTAAGCGACAATGTAATTTGTTTTCATCTGTACGTGATTGCCTTTCGTTTTGCATTTCTTGAACCAATCAATTTCATTGGTAATTGTTTTACAGATTATTTGTCCCATGAAAACTTAATGCGGGTTAGCAATACCTGCAGACGTGTTTCAAGAGTAGGAACGTAATTTTCAACAATGTAAAAATGTCTACACTTCCCCGCATCTCACCACAATAGAAGCCATCAGTACACAGTGTTTTCATTGTATTTGGTTTCCGTTTGTTGACAGTTATCCACAGTTTTTTTTTTTTACCATGCAATTCAGCTAATTGCGATTGTTTTAAAATTCTGTAAACTTTTTTTCCTGAATTCCCTACATCAACGACTGCACGTTTATTTGCACACAAATTTTGAGGGGGGGGGGGTTGAAACAAGGCTCCATTATATATGTGTATATATATATATATATATATATATATATATATATATATGTGTGTGTGTGTGTGTGTGTGTGTGTGTGTGTGTGTGTTCCCCCACTAAACACGAGTGCGTTTCTGTTTACTTGACAACACAGTCGTCTTATGCTTCGTTTCTCGATTAATTTCATCGAAAAATACGTTTGTAAGCATTCTTCATCGTGTCATACTGCGATTTCCAGAAACTAAGTAACAATGCACTGTTTTGCAACGGACCACGCTATCCGGCAATATGAGCTTGAAACTCTGGCTACACATAGGCCAACTGTGCGACTGAAATTTGACCAGGTATGTGGGGCATTATGCCTACAGATGCAGCATAATGCCATTGATTCGCCAATTAGTTCACAACTTCCGGCATGACTAATTGTCTTGGTTAGCAGTAGACATTGGCACTTGATAAAACAGTAACCAAAGCAGTGTTAGCACTAGGCTGCAGTAAATTCTCAACCGTTCACTTGCTACATATGTAGTAAAATATAGGTCACTTTTTCTGTATAGAGGTACAGCAATACCTGTAATTGTTACCGGCTGCCTACCTCTCAGGCCACCACAGTGAGGCTTCCCAACTTAACATACGATTTCTGAGTAAACGGTTCACATTAGCAGTTTTTCTCAAGGTGACTTTTTTTATTAATATTTACGTGCTAATCACCTACATGTGTCCAGTCACTTCGTGTCAAGGGTTACAAAGTTCTAAACATTAAGAGGTTGTCAAACCCTAGTTAAGGTATGGAGGGATGTTCTTTTTGAAACGTTTTTTTTCTGCAGTCTATCCCTATCTCAGTAGCTTGTATACCAAATTTCGTTACTCAATTGCATATGACTGAGATATTATTGCCCAATTATAAATTTCCCACCTTCACCTTTGAGGCCTCATAACTCCCGTCATATGTCACAATAGACCCATTGTTGTATAGTTTCCCTGTTTAATTGACCTCATGAATTCAATCCTGCCAGGTTAGCAACTAATAACGACTCGCCTTGTATGTACCTATTTATACACACACATCTATATATATATATATATATATATATATATATATATATATATATATATATATATATATATATATATATATATATATATATATATATATATATATATATATATATATATATATATATATATATATGTACATTTATAAATTTATGTAATGTCTTAACTTACACGTTCTGTTGTACATTTTGATAATGTCTTGCTGTCATTGTCTAAATTTTCATATCTAATTTTTGTTTGTCTGTTTGTTTTTATTTAGTTGATCCTCTTTCCTTTCTTTTATGTATGCATATATTTGTTTGTGAGTAAGATCAATGTTGTAAAATTGTTGGCCAGTAATTACGTCATAAATAAATATTATTAATAATTATTATGAACAAGTTTAAATGAAGTAGTTTTACGTCTGTTGTGACCGCGGACTTAAGTCATCCAATCCAAAACTACTTTTTTAACCTGGCGATGAGTAAAGGCTGTCTCCTGCCACGTTATAAAACACCCTGGAGATGGGGAACGGTACAGGGGTCGTAGTATCAGCCGTCAGCTCGCTGTGAGGCGAAGCCTGGCGCCACGAGTGTCGCTATTAACAACTAATTAGAGTAGACAATGAGACCGGAAGTGAGGTGTGCGCCGCTTCCTTCCGTGTCGCCGAGCCCAGGTCTGCCGTGTACATTCTGTCCCGCTCAGGTACAGTCTGCTGTGATAAATAATGGACACCACTACCTGTTACACGTCACTCATACCCACAAAGCCACTTTATCTAAATTATTCTATGATATAGGCTAAGGGTAAATAATTTTCAAGTATATATATTTGAAACGTTATATGGTTAGGTTACCTTCACTAAAAATAATTTGTTTGAATTGACTTCTACAAAACAATTCTATGATATTAGGTAATTAATTTACAGGCATATTCATAAAAAAATGCTATGCGTATACAGTTAGATGACTTTCACGACGTAATACTTTTTTTTAAGAAAATATTAGAACAAAATCTATTTAACCAACTTTACTTTAGACCTCTTAAGGGAGCGTCCCTTTATTATTTTTTTTTTTCAGGCTAGTGTCAATAAACCAAATAATTTTTAACCAGGAGCTTGGAAGCTTGGAAAAATTCTGAGAGATTGTGCTATCACACGATGCACAATACTGTGGATGTGTTTTTAAAAATAACGTACCATTCGTCAGTAAAATAATATTTTGCTTCGTTTTTGCTTATTTTCACGACAAAAAACGTGGCACTTTGGGTGACGAAATCTATAAAACCGTTCAGTACATTACTACAAAAAAATTCAACTACAAATTATGACATATTAGTGTCAAAACTGTGAAGCATAATTTTGATATGAGTATTAGGTAACAATAAAAAAATATTTTTCGAAATCACTGAAAAACTAAGGAACATGCCCTTAAGGGCAATTAAATGTTTCGGTTTAGGCACTACAACACGAAATAGTTTTGGAGTAACTAGAACGCAAAGTTTACTTATGATAATGTACTCAGTGTAACTTGCCAGAAGTGTTTCAATTGGCCCACTTCACAAGCAGTCATACAGTGATTGCGTTCTTACACGAGTCAGTAAGCATTACAATATATGTTACAAACGAGTACATTTCATTGACAGCTAGTAAACGTCATTCCAGAAATTAACTAGAATAATTTATAATTGTGTTCCGGCAGTTTAGTGAATGTACGACAATCTGGCAGAAGAAGAGTCACAATTATATAATAACCTATTCACGACTTAAAATATACACCGCTGCCCTTGAATTTCACAAAATGACGTTTTACAAACAACAGCGTGACTTTAATTTATACGTGAACTGCCATTATACGTACGTAATCATTTTTAGTGTTTCACTTATTTTATTTTGGATGTGTAAATATAATAAAATATAATCAAATTCGGCATTTAAATAATTACGGAAGTAAAAATTTTAATTAGAAAATATAAACACGATGTCACTACGTGTATCTACAGAAATGAAGAGTTTCTTATACGTTACGAACTTTTTTACTTTCTGCCTTCTTGCATTCTTAATACGCTCGCCATTCACTTTAATTAGCCATCTAAAGCTGTCAAACACACAAGACGCTCTCATTAAAACGTCTGCTAGATACAGACGTAGCCGTATTACGTCTTGAAAGAGCAATCATTTGCTTGAAGGATTTAGGAAAACGCACACCAGAAGTCAACATTAAGGAGGCTGCCTGGCTGGAGCTTGAACTGCTTGCAAAGTGTTCGGAGTTACGTTTTTTCTCAGAGACCAGTTAACGTGAGTCCACAATTATTATCTACGAAAAGAAAACACACTTCAGACTATTTGTGAATGTGACTTTCAAGACACCACGCACATTGGAAGCATGGTTTTAAGGCCCTCAAACTGGGCTAAAATAGACTTTTTCAAGCAGCTGTTTCTCGAGATAAATGTAACGGATTTGTCTGAAATTGAGGTCTACAAGTACATTGGACTTTGCTACAGTGACGCGTTCAGGCTTCTGCCTACCTCGGAGCGCGGCGGAAGCAAGGATAGGGTTTTACATGTTAAACTAAATTCCGTGTAACTCAGTCACCCTTTGAGATATCGCTTTCGGATAGGAACCATTTTCTGCATTAATAAGAGGAGAATACTGCGACGTAAACTAAATGTGAAAATAATTTTATGAATACAGGTGTTTAATCGGCATGAAAACACTTATTTGGTCATAGTTTTCAGGGTATCGATATAACTTGCTAAAAGATTCCGTAGCAGTGTGGGCCGTATCGTACTGAACAAAGAAGTCAGTGGTGGCATATATGTAGGTTTGAAAGTGACTGAGATATTTAGGAATATAATTTAACCTGTAACGCCCTATCCTTGCTGCCGCCGGAGTTCTCAGGTAGGCAGAGTCCTTAACGTCTCACAGTAAAAACGTTACGGAGGGAACACTGCGCGCGCGTGCGCGTTTACCACTCTGGACGTAGAGGCGATATCCCAATACATGTGCCGGCCAACTTCGCTCGTAGCGACTCGTCCATTTTCGCCTCACACACACAAACACACCCTTCACCAGGCGACCAAATTTGAAAAGGAGTCTTCGCCGGTGTCAAATGTCCACCTCTGGCGCGTGGGAACAGAGGAGCGATAAGAGCGAGTGTACCATGTTCAAATGGTATCTTATCGCCTCTATTCGCAGCGCGCTAAACTGGCATGCAAGGTTTTGATTGTAGTATTTTTTTACGGGATTTTAAGCAGTGACCCTTATATTTTATTTTTGGATAGTATGAAGTAAAGACCAACGCATGCCTCCCGCTTTGCACTTTACGAATTCAGGTAATATTTTCGGAGTTACAGCAATCTAAAAATCCCCGTTTTTAGCAATGTTGAGAGGTCCGAAAATCATGTTTGTAACAAGCGTGCTGTATTTTTGTAAACATAGAAGCATAGTTTCAAGTTGTGTGTTCTTACTGTAGTTAAACATAATATGAATAAGTTAAGCGGTTTCGCTTAAACATTAAAACACGCGACACACTACAACGCCGTCCATGTGCCAGTCGAGGATTCCTCTTAAGGCGGCCGCCTACCTCACGCTCCAAACGGTGAGTACTAGTACAGAATTTAACTTCGCCTTGCGTTCTTATTTCAATAAATTGCAAATTACTCAAATATTTTTAACTAAATGCCTTGAAACATTTTGAAACTGTGTACAGTCATACGATACACAATTTCGCCAAAGCGTTTTTTTTTCTTCAAAATAATGTACCGTTTGCTAGCAAAAAAAATTTACTTTACTTCATTTTGGCTTATTTTGACAACAAAATATGTGGTAGTTTTTTTAAAGGCGTCGAGGTGGACAAAAATCATAATTTTATAATTGTATAAAATAATGTTAGTTTTGTAGACGGTACTTAGGCGTACATTTCCTATTACAAAAAAAAAAATATGCTCTGCCAGTTTTCTCGCAATAGCATTTCAATGTCAAAATTTGCATGTTTTTCGACATTATAAACTTCAAAAACTAATTAAATGAGAAAAATCAGAGTTATCAATCTCACTGGCTACTGCTTGACATACATAAAAACCCATTACAAAGTTACAAAAAAAGTTCAAAATTCCAATAAATGTTTACAATACAAAAGTAATTTGTAATGGCTTTTTATATATGCTAAGTACTAGCCCGTTACTTGTAGTTTCAATATATATATATATATTTTTTTTTAAATTTATTACGTTAATTGGTTTTTGCGGTTTATAACAACAAAAAACTATAAAAATTATAATTTTTAAATGCTATTATGGGAAAACTGGCCGAGTTACTATTTTTGTAATAATACGTCTACAAAACTAAAATTATTCAACACACATATAAATTCATAATTCCTCCCTCCTTTATGAACGCCCATAAGATGGCCACCGGCTCGTTACCAGATTATTCGAGAACAGCTCATCTCACATCGCGTAGGAATAAATTTAAAGAACGTTACGCGCGTGTATACCCGTTTAAAGTTAACAATTAGTCATCAAAGCCACGGATTCCTATTTATGTCGTTTTCTAGAGTTTAACTTTTAAACCCTGAAATGGAGCAGAAATCGCAAAACTATTACGTACATACATATGTAGGAAACTGTTTGCACTATGTAACCTAACTTTTTTTTTTTTTCAAAACAAAATTTTTTATAATTTTAGCTAGTTATCGATATAATTAAAATTTAGTAAAGTCAATAATTAGCCAAATTTATACAAACCTAATGTTTTGGAAAATTAGGCTACGTAGTACAAACAATTATACAACGTTGCTACGTAACGGTTTTTGCGATATCTGCTCCCTTTCAGGATTTAAAAAATTAAACAAACTAAAATAGAATAATACCCGGGGCCTTAAAGCATATTTTCTAGCGGTCGGAAATGGCTGTGTCCTGTATATGTATAAAATCTTGGTGAAGAATCTTAAAAGAAGTATAGGTGTGTACAATACACGTTTGTCTTTAATATTATGTAATGGTTACGTTCACGCTGCAAAGACTAGTTGTCGGGGTGAAGATTGCACGCAAGTTCAATGACTTACGCCTAGAGTGAGTGACATATTTTGGTCCTAGCTTAGCATCGAGGTCTATAGAGCCGGTGAGGGGTGACATAAGGTGAGTATGGAGCAGCGTCGGAATGAAGGGGCGGGGGTAACGGGAGATCCCCGAGAAAACACGCCGACTAACGGCATCGTCCGCCACGATTCCCACATGCAATAATACGGGAATCGAACCCGGATCGCCTTGGTGGGAAGCGAATGGCCTGACCACTCGGCCACCGCGGAACTCACTTGCTCCTAGAGACTAGACGAAGGCGTGAGTCTCTTACACTTCTACGCTTCGAAAACACAAAAAATCGTTCAGCCAGGTGGCTACCTTAAGGTTAATTGACAAACGGCCTCTAGGTGAGTTTCTTCGGCGTACATATCGCTGTGTTGTTTTATAAACTTCCCTTCCAGCGTCGTGCCTTGTAAGGGACAACACTGAGATGTGAACTTCTGGAAGTTTGGTGACCCAGAGGCGTTGAATCTGTGCTTGTTTTTTTAACACCGAGGCATGGCGACTCCATGAAGGGCGGCCGGCGAGTTTATTAATGTGCTCGCTAATTAAAGGAGTGAGATAGGCGAAGAGGCGGCAGCCACAAAGGGGGTATCTGTTACGGCTCGTGTGACCGGTGTGTGGGTGTGATTAATGGGCTGGGCGATATGGCTGGAAGAAGTTGGTAGGAGGGGAAATAGCATCGCTTGATACCGGCACTCCATTAGTGGCGCCTAAGATCGGGGAACAAAATCGTCGCGACGCCACGTCCCACTCCGGCGGGGATCTCATTAACAAGTTCCTCCATTTCTTATGACTTCAGGGGGCCGTGGTTGCCGCAGTGGCTAGAGTGCTCGCCTACCAACAAGGCGATCCGGGTTCGGTTCCAGGTGGGGTCGGTCCCCAGATTTTCGCGTGTGGGAATCGTGCCGGAAGATGCCGCTGGTCGGCGGGTTTTCTCAGGGATCTCCCGCTTCCACCCGCGCCCTCATTCCAGCGCTGCTCCATACATCATGTCACCTCTCGCCAGCGTTAATGACCTCGATATTAAGGGTGTCCAAGTGGAGAAAAATCATAATTTTATTTTCGTATGAAATAGTGTTATTTTTGTAGACGTACACCTTTCTGTTACAAAAAAAAAACTCAATCAGTTTGTTTCATAGTGGCGCTTGAAAGTAAAAATTTCCCCGTTTTTAGGTCTTATAAGCCGCAAAAACCAATGAACATAAATAAATAAAAAATTCACAGTGAAAGTACATGTCACGGGCTACTGATTGACATGTTTTAAAATCCATTACAAAATATTTTTGTGTTTGAAGGAAAAAAATCCCGAACTTTCCCCCCTTTTTGTCTCGTTTATAGGGTTTCCCCGCTAGGACATCCTTAGGTAATTGCTTACCAAATCTCTCCACTTCTTCTTACAACTTCAGATGTACGAGTCTGTTTCTACACGAATACACGAAACTCTGGTTGCCAAATTAGGCGGTGTGTTTCAAACGCGGCGTAACTGCATTCGAAGGCTTAGACACAACATAAAGATATGCCATTTCTTAACATCACAATAACCCTTATTTTGAGTTTTAAAACAACAGCAAATATACTGGCAGTAAGGGTTGACGTGCATTAAATAGTCTAAATATTTCCAAGAGGAATCAAGTAGCTTAAAAGTCTGGAAAGTTAGCCACAACAATATGTACTATATTGCGCACAAATCACTGAAGCATATTGCCACAGTCAAAGTAAAAATGAAAGTTATGCCTTACAGAAACGTATTGTTAGAGCCACGAGCATGCCGTTAAAAGATTTCGACAGTATTTTGTTTCAGTGCCTTACGTATCACGGTCGTAGATGTACAGGTCTGGATTATGACCTATCTACCAATGTATTTTGCTTGACCCCCTTGTTGTTTGACTGTAGTTCGTCAAGTTACCGAGTGTGTTGTACTTTTTGGCGCTGTAATCCGGGCGGTCGGACTCAAACTCCATCGACTATTTTCCATTGTTAACATTATAAAGTAAATAAAGATTGCTGGAGCAATGCTTTAAAATTGTGAGCGAAGGAAGTTTTCCATAAATTGATAAAAATTACGTTTTGATATAATGGTTAATCTTAGTAGGGGGGAAGTGGGCGGAGTTTGAGCCCGACCGCCCTGATTGCAGCGCCAAAGACGCAGAGCATCGTCGGTAACTTGGTGAACTGCAGCCAAACAACAAGGGGGTCAAGTTTCCAGGCGAGTGTCTAGACCTGGTCTTCTACGGCCGTGGTACGTACACATCAGAAGCAATGCATCATGGTTATTGGCAGTGTTGTCTTTGTTAAGACACGTCTCTCTATTGACTGCACCAATCAGGATAATGTTATTGTGACACAAGACGTATGTGATTTGCCAGTAAAACCCATAGACATGCGATAGTCACAACATCCATTCACTGGCCCGGACACAGAGCTTCCAGTGTGCACTAGCAAATGAAACCAAATGGTACAGAATTCTTTTCGCTACAAAATCGTAACTATGCGAGGTAGTCGCTAGAATGACGTTTCATGTAAAAATCAATTTTTTTCCTTAGTAAAATTTTAAAAAAATATTATTAGAAGTGCCTACGTGGGATTTATGTTTGCAACTCCGCAACATTCGCTCGCAATAGGCGTATTTCCACAAAAACGGTCCAGTTCAGAAAACATGTTTTGGTTTTAGTTTACATAAATTCTGTTAAAATATGGACAACTATGTTTTGTAGAAGCAACAAACTTTCTTGTAGAAAGTACGAGCACTTGTCTTTCTTCCATCTAAACACGACTCGTCGCCGAGACACAAGACTACATGTCATTATATACATTGTTGCTGACATACACAAAGCTACACACGTAATTGCTAAAAAACTTATAGCCTGCTTACAAACTGGTATTCGGGCCGCTATTCAATTTAATAATAAATTGATAAGACAGATACTAATAAGTTTAAAAAATTCATCCCTAAATACTGCAACGTATATAAAACAGCACAGTCGTTTCTTTAGTTTAAATATATTTTGCAAACTTTTACACCGTACTAGAAATTAGTAAAATTAAGTTATCAGAACTGAAAATAACTCCAAAATGCGTTCTTCCCTAATTAAAGCGAATTTACATAATTTTCATTTATCCTCAAGTTGAAAACGTTATGAAATTGTGTTATTTGTAATATAATTCGTCTCTTGAAGCATATAACAATACAATATGGCACTTGCCGCGTCAGAAACCGAGTTCAACTTTGAGCTAGTTTTGATCGGAGTTAGATCGTAAGCCAAAACGTAACATGGCAAGCAAAATATTCGCAGTACACGTTTCACAACAAACAATTTTCATTTTGTACATTTCAGTTCCTTCGAAAATTGTTTAGGATTTTTACAAAACACACTACCAACTCATATTTCTTAGATGATTAAACATAATAATTATTTGCATAAAACTGATACAGATATAATTGGATACATAATTATTTATGAAAAAAAAAAAACAATGTCGTACTTGAATTTCATTTATTGCCACGAACAAAAATATATATAGAAAACATACTTTTGCATGTGAACAACCTTATAGGGATCTTTAGGTCACGTGGCTTATGGGAAGCTGTAAATCATCGATACATGGTAATCTATCTCAAATAAGGACAATACTTGCTCTGCGTTGATGAGTTATAAGCTTCACACGAACCTGGGGCTGCACGATGAAAAGTTTCTAACTTCACGTCTGTTTTCCTTTCTTCCGACGCTCCGTTTCTCTTAGTTTTAAACGCGGACGGTTGGCAACACAGTTTACGACCGCCTTGTACATAACGTCGTCGGGAAGACGAAGGATCCAGGCCACTACGTCGAGGATGTCTGCGATGTCCTTCCTGCTCCTTCGTCGTCCGCGCCTGTCTCGCCGTCTCAACCCTTGTCCCTCTGGCACTTTGCATACAATTTCCGCCAGTACCCCCCCCCCCCCCGAGGGCAACACAGCAAACGGCTCAAGCCCGTTGGCGCTGCTGGACGGCAGATTTGGCGTCCCGTCGCTCGGACGACCTAACGACCTTGTTCTCGGCAGCTTCCTGGCTTGATCGCGATGCCAGGCGGTAATCCCCGAAGCTATTTGTCCGCGAAAACTACCGGCAAGAAGATGGCGGCGGGTGGGGTGAGGGGCGGAAATCTTCTCGTTACCCCAGGGACCTGCTCCGGAATTTAATTCCCCGCGAGGTGGCGCGGGTCGCAGCCCGGCTGGTATGCGCGGAGTGCTCGCCTCGTTTCCAGCCGCTCTTTCTCCTGAGCACTGCCTCATTACCAGCGCGAGACATCAGGCACGCACACACACAATCTCTCTGTCTCTCTCCCCCATGCACACACCCAGCTATAGCGTGAGTTTGCAGGAAGTCCTGGGTCTTAAGCAGGGCTGCCAAATTTAATCTAACGGGATTACACTGTTAAATTCTTAAGCTGTAAGAAGTAAACTTAAAAAGTACGAAATACACTCAGATTCCTAATTAGTGGTTACAATCGGTGAAATGTGTACCTTTGAAATCTTAGTTTACAATCGGTTTCTGAAGTACTGTACTATTGTAGGCATACGCCATTGCAAAATTAATTATGTCGTCCCAGAAGTACTTCACCTGAAGACGAGAACAGACGGCAGCTCCCGAAACGTCGTGAAAAGTGGGTTCTTAGAAATCTACTGTGTTATTTTGTGTCTTCATAGTTGTGTCGTCTAGTGTGTTGTCTGTGACGTCGTCGTTGTTATCCTGTCTCGTGTCCGTTATTGAATTCGTCCCAGTATTCTCTGTGTTGTCTTAATTGTGGTGTTCTGAGTTTTACAGAATATTTTGTTTTGTATTTCGACTTTCATTTTTTTATGTTTAGTTTATTTTCCTTTTCTTGCTGTTGACTAGTTCCCTACGGCATCTTTCATCTGCAGTTGTTTTGGTTTGTGGATGTGTTGACTACAGCCAAACCAGGCTTGTTTTCTCAATTTTTCCGCCTGTTTGTTTTTCTTAGTCTCATTCTAATATTTCTGGGACTACATAATTAACATTGCAACGCGTATGTCCACAATAGTACAGTACTTTGTTCTGTCCCATTGCAAGAAACATTCAAAGACAATCTCTTTCTGACTGATGAACCTGTTGAATACGCTGAGAATCCGGTGATAGGCAGGTGAAATTCACCAGTGTACATTAACAAAATTCATATTCTTGTTTGGAATAGTTGCTGCTTCGAGAAACTTCTATTAAACTCATATTTCAGGACGTTATTTTCTTACCTGAAACAAATTTAGGAAAGTACCACAGCACGGATGTTAAATGTAACTTAAAGATGACGACTTACGTAACACATCACGGATATTAGCTGAAACCATATACTGGATGCACTGCAGTGTGTGTACTAATTAACTTAGCTAAGTTGATCTTCCTTATTGGATTATATTGTTACACACGGAATATTACAGTAGGTAGTTTCAAGGAATCTTTCACATCGTGTGATAGGTACTTGTTATTTACTTTATTCAAGCAGAAATAAACTACCTCAGCTGTTGCAGGGTTCAGCTACTCGTGAAAATAATTTAAATATATTCTTCTCGGTACGTTGAAAACATTCTGCGAAATGTATTACAAGCTTATTAAGAGGACTGTGTACTTAGCCGTTAGACAGTGTTGTGGCGCGTCACACGAATACTTTTTTTACGCAAAACCGGCGCAATTATTCGTATTGTTGTTATCTATGAAAAGAACACCCACTTGAAACTACGTATGACACTTTTTGAAAATTCAGTATGCTTGTTAGTAATATGATATTTGGGCCTCCGGAAATGGCTAAAAACGGCTTTTTTAGACTGATGTAACTCTGAATATACGACCTGAATATGTAAAATGCAAAATGAGGTGCGTGCATTTGTCTTTACTCCATACTATGAAAAAATAAACTTATAGGGTCACCGCTTAAAGTCCCATAGGTAAGTGAATTCTATGAAAACATTGCACGCCAGTTAGCGCGCTGCGAATAAAGACCATGTGTCTATCGTCGAGCGTGGTACTATGGCTCTTATCGCTACGCTGTTCCAGCGCGTCAAACGCGGAAAATTCAAATCAGTACACAGTACTCTTAAAGGCTCATTACTGGCGTCATTACAGACGCCAACTCTCACACAGCAATTGTTAAATATGTCTGAAACAACTTTCATGGGTTGTGTGTGTGTGAAACCAGACAGCGCGAAATAAGATTTCCTCGTCTAAGTATGCAATGTAAACTCTCTTTTAATTAAGCAAATTTCGACTTTCAATGCCCTGTTTTGAGAAATCCGCCACTGTTTGGTTACATATACATAGAGACCCGGAGATTCATAAATTGTGAACCAATTGCAAGAACAACTCACACGTGCAAGAAAAGGTTCGAAATCTTACAGTTATTGTGTAAAGTGTTTATTTTTAAGTATCGTTATATTGTGCAGTAGTGGGAAGGCGTTAAAATAGGAACACGCAAGTCTTTAATGTACTCTGTTAAGTCTTGTACATTTATACGACCTTGTAAAGGCAGGGAAGTAGTCAGGAGAGGGAGGTTAGTGGGGGTCAGAAACCCCCTTAGCCACAAAAAAATTGAAAAACATTCATTTTAAAAAAGTAATGTTTTCACTTGTAGAAATTTCGATCTCTTATTTAGTTACGAAAACCGTTTAAAATAGCTCTATTTTCACCCTGAAATACAACATTTTCTCATGAGCTGTCCCCCGAACTTGCATTTCAAAGGGGTGAAAAATTAATGACATTTTATATTAAAAAATTGAAAATATTTTCATCAGCAACATACACCCTATTTTTAGTTACTAAAACTGTTAAAAGCAATATTTTGCACCTTAAAAGCCAATTTTTTTGGTGAAAAGAAACTTTAAAGGGGCGGAATTTTGAAAAATTTCACATTAAAAAAATTCATATTTTTGCCAGTAGTATATTTAATATTTAGTCACGAAAACAGCTAAAATCCAATTTTTTTTCCGGGGGGAGGGCTCCCGTACCGCCCGATATAAAGAGGTGGTCAGAGCAGCTACCTCACGCTGATTGGCAGTAGATATCTCCGCCATCTTGTTGGCCAGGGAAGCCATTTTGCTGGCGTGTGTGACAGTTCGCTGTCTTAGCGGCTATTTCACTTCTGTATTCGTAAATATTCTGTGCTCGAGTCATCTCTGCACAATAAACTCTGCTAATAACCACTATGCAGAGGTACAGGTGTGTAAAAAAAGACACTGAAATGAAATGGTGCGAAAATCTAATCGCGAAAATAAGCTGACCCCTAAGTATATTTAAGTGAAATGTACGTTACATTAATAGATAGCGTTGTTATTTTCAGGTAAAAGCATGATAAATACGAATGACTGGGACTTGATTTCAAAGTATTGACATCTATTTTCGCGGTAAATATGTAAAAAATTATAGCACAACATTTACGTTTTGAAGACGGATTTTCAATATTTATCAACCGTCGTTACGTTATACCTTTAAACTTTAGTATTTAAATTCCGACGTCGAAAAGCAACACAAACGTTTAATCATTCAATGGGCGACTTGAAAAGAGGCGGAGCTTCAGTCAGGTGTGGGATACAATTCCTATCTCCATGGATACCGCAGCCGAACATAACCTTCATTTAGCTGTTTGGCTTCACATCTCCCCGATGAGATGTACGTCAAGAAAATTGATTATTTGTTTGGAATTTGCCGTTTTTTCATGTAAACATTAATCTTATGTATTTGCGTATCTTAACCACGAAATAGAAGCTAATATTTTGTAACCTTGCGTGCAAATCTATGAACGCGCAACAATTTTGCTTTCTGCAATTACCAACTAACAAATCAGCATGTTTGTAAACAAGCTTTGTTTCCCACAGTATTTTCCCCCTGCGGTGTGACGTCAGGGGGCGTGTACTTCAAGTCGTCCATTGCATCAGTAATATGAGAAACACCACATGTTACATTTTTCACAACATGGGCTTAGGCATGTTCATTCTTCAAAGCGCGAAACTCAACTACAACACAGAAGAAACACGTACACCGATTTCTTCAAAATTACAATACCTTACTTAGAAGGTTTATTAAATATAAATTTCCAGTATTACATTATTTAACAGCTCTTTCTTCAAAGCGACATGTGGTGTTTCTCCAATGACAAATTTAATTATGCATAGGTAGGGCCACGATTTTATCGCGAAAAGATTTTTGCCCCACTTTGTTTCAGAGTCTCTCGTGCACAAAGGCAACTCTGCTTCAAAGTAATTGGCAGCGTGTCTTTGTTCACACACGTTTCTCATTTAACTGCACCAATCAGAATAAGGTTACTGTGACTCTGTAGGTCTGTAATTTGCCAAGGCGAGTGAGCGTAAAACCATCCAATCACAGACGATGTAGCAGAGCTGCAGGTGCGCACATGACGCGTTGAAAACAAATGTTGCAAAAATCTTTTCGCCATAAAATAGTGGCTCTACGCATAGGTCATAACTCATAGTTCGGCATCTCACGTCTGTTGTCGATGTGTGTGACGGGCCATTCAACCTAAAATTAAATAATGTTTCATAAGTTATATCTACCAGTGGCGGCTCTAGGGTTGTTAGCAGGAAGGGCACAAGTTGCCGAGAACTGTACTCTCGTGTGAACACTACGTCGTATACCAATGACAATGACCAGAAATAATGGCATACGAAAATTTTTTGTGCCAACATACCTTTGAAAACACTGTAGTTTCTTGTGGCGTGTATAGGGACCCCTGATTGTCGCGAAAAGAATTTTGCCCCATGTGCCTTTCTTGCACATCTGCAATTATGCTTCATGGTTATTGGCAGCGTGTCTGTGTGAAGAGCCGTATCTCATTTGACCGAGCCAATTACAAAACATTTCCTGCAACACCACACGTATGTGATTTGCCGGTAGAATCTCAAGGCTCGTGACAGTTAAAATATCCTATCTCTGACCACGAAGCAGAACTGCAGATGTGCACGTAAGGCACGGAAACAAAGTGATGCAAAATTCTTTTCGCGAAAATCAAGGGTCCCTAGGCATGTATGATTGGGTGATATACAACTAACACAATGTAGTTGCCTGCAGACTAATAACAGGCATAATATACTATAATAACGGGATTTTTATTGGTTCAGTCAAATGAGGTAGCAACTCTACATACAAGTAAAAGCCAGTAATATTTTGACAAGCAGTATTTACGTTGAAACCCAGTAAACAGTAAAATTTTCCCGCGATAAACTATCATCTCTACCCATGACCATGAAATATGTACTGTCTACTTATTGTGTTGTGTGCAGACAGTAATAAGCGACACCTACATGCCAGCGTGTCAGTGGATGTAGCGTCAACTAGGGCACAACTATATACAGTTCTCTGCAACTTGTGCCCTCCTGCTAACAACCCTAGAGCCACCACTGGTATCAACCCTCGCCCATGGTGTGATTCGGGTCAGTGAAGAGCGAAGGGAAAGCTTAGGAACCTCGACGGAGCGTGAAAGAGACCTACCTCGTAGCTACTCCTTCAAGAGAAGGTAGCTAATGCCTAGTTTACACGGACGTCTTTCTTGCACAAGAAGGCGAACACTTTCTTCTTGACCTTAACTTGCAGTGACCTGGTGTCGTGTGAATGTCGCCCGGGTGTACTAGTGGCAAGCACTTGTAAGTGCGGGATAGGACTTGTTATAATTTCCCGTTGTGTTTCTTGCACAGCGGTTACACATTAGAGGAGGGCCCAGTTTGACTATCGGCTCCAACCCTCATGATTTCGGTTTTCCGAATTTTTTAAGAGGACGTGGTACATAATCCAACGCTAAAAGCATTACTCTATAACTGTAGGTTTCTTGAAGCCAATTTGCGAAAATTAAACTATAACAATCCTAGACAATATTTTTAGCCGACGTTTTAAACAAAATTGTTTCCAGTGTTACCAACTTCTGAGGCACAATCTCTGACGCCGGAACCTCGTGCATTTAACTGCGGCGCAAGAGATCACGCGTAACGAATTAGTAATTTTGGATAAATATTTATTCATAAAGTTGTCGAATACCATTATCTATGATTGTCATTGAGTATTTTATCCATATTGGATTCGAAAAAAGTGTAGAAATAAATTCATGTTTACAGCGTTTATTTCCTATCTATCACGCACTCTTAAACAACAATATTTAACTTTGTAAGAGATTTAAAATGTTAACTCCCACGCTAAAATAGGAAAACATCGCTGTTTAGAAACATTTCACACATAGCCTATCAATAGAGATGATGGTTTATCGCGGGAATTTTGACTGTTTGCTGGGTTTCAATATACGTTCAGCTTATTAGATTATTACTGGCTCTCTTTTGTACGCGGAGCTGTTTACCTGTTCGACTGACCCAATGAGAATCCTGCTATTGTCATATTTGAAGCCTGTTTTTGGTTTGCAGACAGCTACGTTGTGTCAGACGTAGGCCTACATCAGCCAAACAAACGCTGTAGTTATTATATATTATGTTGCAAGAAACTACGGCGTTTTCAAGCGTATGTTTCGCTATATATTATCATCTCTACCTATCACTTGCAGCAAGTTTTTTTTTGCAGGAGATTTGTTGAAGGTCTCTTAGTATTTAACAGACACAACTCCAGCAAAAATATTAATATTCAGTTTACAATAAGTATTTAATCAATAAAACTAATGTTATAGCAATTGCTGAATACCTATGCTTAGGGCCACTATTTTGTCGCGAAAAGCTTTTTGCCCCACTTTGTTTCAGTGACTCACGTGCACATCGGCAGTTCTGTTTCTGGGTTATTGGCAGCGTGTCTTTGTTCAGACACGTTTCTCATTTGACTGCACCAATCAGAATAAGATTATTGTGGGTCTGTACGTCTATAATTTGCCAAGGCAAGTGAGAGTAAAATTATCCAACCACAGACGATGTAGCAGAGCTGCAGGTGTGCACATGACGCATCGAAACCAAATGTTGCAAAAATCTTTTCGCCATAAAATCGTGGCTCTACCTATGCTATTTCCGCATCCCGGCAGTGGCGTGTGGTGAATTTGTTGCAGGGCAAGCTAAGTTTGCTCTCAGCTGTACTTGTTTACTTCCTCGTATACACATCAGCCTCTCAGAAGTAGTTATGCAGCAGATGTCAAACCATGTGTATAATGAGTAGGGACCTTGTTTTTCGCGAAAAAAAATTTGCCCCACTTTGTGCCGGTGTCTTATGTGCACATCTGCAGTTACGTTGTTACATATCCTGTTGCAGATAAGAAAGTAATAATAATAATTTTCCAACTACAGTGGAACCTCGTTAATACAAACCCTGTTAATACTAAGTTCTCATTAATCCAAAGCAATTTTTATTCTCCTTGGAACGGGACAAGAAATGAAATAATTACTTTAAAGTTTAATAAACATTTTGCTTATGTATTAAACTATGAAATATCAAGTTCTCAAGTAAAATGAAGTCATTGTGGTGAATATACTATTTGATTTGTGGGGCTAAACAGAGTGACCAAAATTTTAGAAACTTTTTGTGATTTTAGTGAACACCTGCTAATACAACCCTCATTTATTACTAACAACCAAAATTTTGGTCCCTTCAGGTTTATATTAAAGACATCTGTAACAACAGGAACAAACAAAGATTTACAGCCATTAACTTACATGCTAAATACAATGGTAACACTTACAAACACATAACACCAACACTAAGCACAGTATTTATATTCAATATATCCCATCACTTTAATATCTCACACTCCATCTAGTATAACTTATACCATCAATTCATCACTAAGTTCAAAATTAGCTTACTTCCTTCTGAACACTACTGGAGCTTGCATACAGTTTACAACAGCAGTCGAAGAACCAAGATTACAATTAATAGCAAACGCTTTTCAACGCACTAGTTACTAGGGTCTATATCATTTATATAATGTAGAAGACGCTTCAGACGAAGCAAATACTTTCCAAAGAAGGTCTCCAAGAACATATTAACGCTTGAATAGGATGCTGTTACTAGTGAAGTTGATCCAACGAAGTTGAATGCTTAAGTGGTTGCTGCAGAATAAAGTTTTGTGCTTATGTCTTTGTTGTATCGTTTTGTTTTAAAGGAGTTCTTTCGAGATTTGGTAGTGGATTGTTACAATAATGATTTTATAGGAAGACTGGACCTCCAATTCTGGTATTGTGAATTATATAAGTTATATAGACCCTCGTAACGTTATGTCACAGAATATTTAGTAATAAAGAATTGAAATAGCTGGTAGGACAGCGAACTCAGTCACACACGCCAGCAAAATGGCTTGCCTGGCCAGCAACATGGCGGAGACGCGTACTGCCAATCGGCGTAAGGCGGCTGTCCTGCTAGCCGGCAGCCAGGCCAATAGGAAACCTGTAGTAACATGCAGGAACCAAACATACACGGGGCTGGTATCTACAACCTCGGGCAGCCAATAAGCGGCGAAGTTCGCCTGTATCAAACGAACCGCCACGTCATTTCACATCTGTATTATTATCTAGTCTGTGTCTGTGTTGGATATCCTTTGCTTTGTATTGGTTGTTTTAACTCTCACTCGCCTTGGGGTAAGACTGGCAAATAACAGACGTATTATTCTGATTGGTGCGGTCAAATGAGACAAGTGTCTGAATAAAGACACGCTGCCAATAGCCGTGAAACAAAGCTGCCGATGTGCACGCAATACATTTAAACAAAATGGTGCAATAATGTTTTAGTGACAAACTCATGCTCCAGTAACGACTAATGTCTCGTAACTCAGAGGACTTGGTTCAGTTCTCCATTGGTCACTTGACTACGTGTTTTTCACTTTCTTATTTTACGTAATCTTCATGTTATTTACAAGGACCCTTACAAAAAAAACTATTTATGTACACGTTCACGTAAGTTGCTTTCCTTAGTGAAAAATATTTACAATTTTTTTTTACAGTGGCACATACCACGAAATATTTTCGTGGTCTCTATAAGCAAAGTCTTACTGGACTGTAATACTAAAATGTAAAACTCCTCTCCCGTTGCACAGTGAGTCGCTTCCTTCATAATACTTTCATTCTGCCAGCATAATACATAACAACAACATCAATGCCGAGTCATTGCGCCGGAAAGTTTAATATAACGTTGTTGTGATGTAATCTTTGCATTCATAGCCAGAAGGCTTAGATTAAGCCAGAGAGGGAAAAAGAGGGTCTGAAAACATTTTTTTTTTTTTTTTTTTTTTTTTACGTTTCTCGATTAACGCTGTTAACGATAGCAGGGTAGGAGATCTCTGTACACTGCTATAGATGTGGGAGAGGGAACGAGCTACGAGTAATTTTATTCTGTTTTCACCATTACTTCCTTTTTTAATTTTTAATTAGCGGCCACGGGTTGCAAGTTAATGTATTTTTTTTTTTACCGGCGGCACATTAACACTAAATAATTATTTAAATTAAAAAAAAATATCCTTTTTTTAAAACGAACTAAAAGTACATAAAATAATTTATCTTATGAAAATAATTGTAAGGTTTAAAACGAAAAATGTGGGGTGCATGCAATGGCTAATTTATATTAGAGTAGCTTAGATAAGTAACTAACAACGTTATTGCACTACAAATGATATGAACTGTTTGAATTTTCTTAACGACAGCAACTCTGTACTCTTCTTACTAGTATCTATTGCATGCGCCCCACGTTGTTTCGCTTTAAATTTTATCAGTATTTTCTTAGGTGAAATTCTTTTATAATTTTTGTCACTTTAGAAACGTGGTATATTACAATTCATTTATTTATTTAATGATATTTTCGTTTGCTGTAAATTTGTGTTATACTTTCTTGTTTACATTTAATTTCCTATTTATTAAACAGGTATTGTGTGTTGTTGAATTTGTGATAAATACTTTGCTTGGGCTTTTACAGTTTCACGAAAATTTAATTTTTGTTCAAACAATCACACTTGAGATTTTTATTGTGATTGATTTGCTATTTTTGTAACCGTTTGTATTACGTATTTTGTTTATTTATTCAGGCGTCGACAAGGCCAGAGATTCAAATAAATTAACGAATTTGTAATTGTTTTGCTACAATTTTAACACATTTTTATTTACTCAGGTTCTTGTCTGTTTGTTCGGTACAAATTTTGCTGTTTAAAATCGATTACGTAAATTCATACACCTAAGAATAAATATTATAAAATACTTATTTCAATATACTTTTTTAATATACCGCGTTTTTAAAACGGACTAAAAAGAACAACATATTTTTTTTCCTATGAAAATTACTCTTAAGATTTAAAAGAATAGTGGGACGCATGCAATATATAACAGCAAGGAGTGTACAGAGCAGCTGTCGTTTAGTAACTCACACAACAATTCATATAATTTACAATGCAATAAAAATTATAGTGACAACAGTTAACTATTAATGCATCAATAAACTACACATATATTTTTTTAATATCAGCAACGTGCAGTGAGCGATTTTAATTTCCTTACCCAATGCAAAGTCTTCTCTACACTCATTCACTCGAGTTCACATATATTTTTACAGTGTACTTTTATTTTCGGCACAGCACAATACTGTCCGTTCCGCTGACTCAGTCTCTTGTTATAAAATATGACATACATTTAGAGCAGCGTACATATAGGGTCTTTGAGAGCAGCACTGTAAGAACACTTTCTTCGTCAAAAAATTATTTTTTTGTCACGGCAAATAAAAATTTTATAATGTTAACGATTGCAGTAGTATTGTTGCTAGAAATTTTCGTTTGAAGTAGGCTAAACCGTAATGTTAACAAAACATATGTTTCTGTTAGAATAGTTTATGAGTGATTTTTATTGAAAAATTACACTGTAAGAAAAAGACTTCCTAAATGTTTAGGAAGTAATGAACCTAAACGCAGTATGGGACAGTTTCCATACTTCCACCTTATAAATATCCAAACTTTAACCCTTGTTACAATACAAGTCCAGTAACTCCAGTATACATTTGACTGTTTTATAAAATAGTTTAGTATTGCTACCATGTACGTCTGAGGAACAATTCTACCATACCTACTTTCTTAGCGCTCCTATACGTAGGCTACGTGTGGCAAATTTACAAACTATTTTTTTTTACAGTGTAGTTGTTCTTTTTAGCAAAGCTGTATTTAAAAAATAATTACTTTCTTAGACACTAATAAAATAAAAAAAAAATTAAATTAAAAACTTTTCAAAGAAACGTTAGTAACGGTAAATATAACGTAGCCTAGAATATGTTCGGACTGCTCGTAATTTTAATCTGCGCCCATAAACTGTAGGTCAGAACAGTAGTAGTAATGTAAGTAATATATGTGTGTAGCGCAAGATGGGACTAACTACAATGCTTTGTTTCCATATCAACGATGTAGTTCATGCTCGAAGAGGCTTTAGGACCGGCGGTGGCCGAACAATTAGACCTTTTGCCTCCCACCGAAGTGATTCGGGTTCGATTCCCGGTGGGGCTAGTCCCCGGATTTTTCGCATGTTGGTCGGCTTGTTTTTATCGCGGATCTCTCGGCGCTGCTCCATACTCACCTCATGTCACCCTTCACCAGCGCTGAAGACCTCGATATTAAGTGCTGACCAAAATCTCTCTCTCTCTCCCGCTCTCTCTCTCTCTCTCTCTCCCTCTCTCTCTCTGGAGCAGGCTTGACGTATCTGGGATCATGATCTTTGAAAGAACTACGTAACGGGGGTGCATGACTGGATTATGTTTCTTGACATAAGGTACCGTAAATCGGGGTTACTTTAACTTAGCGGGGTAACTTTGACAACTCAAAATTTTGGTTTTTACGTTATTTATTGACGAAAGTTTCAAGCATTAGCTATAATGATAAAAGGAATTATTTAAAATACTTGGCTCAGATTATCTGTTTATTTACCAGAAAAACCCAAAAACTAATATATAAAGTGTCAAAGTAACCCCGGTTTACGGTACTCCATTGCGATACAGATGACTGTAAAAAGAAAACTAAATAAAATTGAAAAACATAAATATGCAGAGTATGCTTTAGTCAACAGGATACATACACAGCATAAAATTCCATAAATGGAATCGGGTAAAATAAAAACAAGGACATACAGGTATCTGCTGTGTTTTTGTTTCGTCTCGTCGTTGTGTCACATGTTGTTCTCTGTTCGTGTCTGGTATATTACCGGTTTTATTTCGCCTCATTGTCGTGACGTTTTTTTTTTTTTTTAATTTGTGGGTCATACATTTATTTTGTTTGTCCCTTTGCCAAAGCTATCACAAACTTAGGTTGTCTGCCTTGCAGGTGTTCTGGGTTTTTCTTCCGATTTTTGATTTTTATTTTTCATACCTGTTTATTCTTGTTGTTACTTGACCCGACTTCATTTATGGAATTTTGTGTTGTGTATGTATCCCGTTGACCAAAACATACTCTGCTTATTTACGTTTCTTTATTATCTTTAGCTTTCTTTGACAATCATCTGTATCACTATGGAGTACGTCCAAGAATTGAAATCCAGTATCCGGGGTTAATTTCGGCGGTACGCGCTCTCAAGCCCGTCCCAGCACACCTGCAGTACTCGAGAGCGCACTGGCTCGAGGGCGCAGTGCCGAGTGCTCTCCAGCTCGTCAGCGTGACATCAACGAAGCGAGAGAAGGACATCGACGCTGGCCGCAACAAAAGGGACGAGCGAACTCGGACGTCCGCAGTTCGCTTTATTTCGTTAGTTTTTGTTTCCTCTGACGGTGTGCGAGACAATGCGCCTTTGTTGCCCTCTCGCGGGGGACCTGAGTAATTACTTTTTAACCCTTCTCTGGCAAAATGTTTTGTCTTTCACACGCCGAAACCTGGCAACTACCGTGCTCGTTTATCGCGAGGATACGACACGTGACAGAAAAGAACGGCAGAAAGGATGCTAGTTCCTCGACAATAATGGAAATGGCTTCACGTGTAATGTGACGTTCTATATAGGCACCTCTTGTGCGTGCAGCACTAAGGGTACAGCTGTTATGCATACGTAATGCATTATCATCTCCACGCACAAAACCCTCAACTGGACGCGGAGTGCTTACTTACTATTATATTTTTACACACGGAACTTCAAGTGGTGATTCGTATGATTCTATTTTTTCTTCTATTTTTGTTTTTCTAATCCGGAACGGCATTTTCCTAAAAACGGATGGTTGGAAATGCCATTTTTTTTTCAATAAACGTTCCGAATTTCAAACTTATACGAACGTAGTTTGAAATGAAAGTTACTTTTTCTTGAAAATTACACAATTTTTTTTAACACTTAGAAATAATTTTGCAAAAGTAAAGGGATAATTGCAACTTGTTGCAGAACGTTTCAGGCGCAAGATGTGCGTTGTAACGTGTATGAAGGATGAGTTTTTTAAATTAAATTACTAAACTTTACCAAACTATTATTTTACTTAACTAGTAAACGTATCCCAAATGTGTTTTACTAAACTAGTAAACTTTTCCAAAATTTGTTCTATTCAACTAGTAAACGTATCCCAAATGTTTTTTATTAACCTAGCAAATATACCATAAATGTGTCAATTAAACTAGTAAATTTATCCTAACTGTGTTTTTATTAAAATAGTAAACTTATCCTAAATGTGTTTTTTAAAAAACTAAACGTAGGTATTCCAAATGTGTTATAATTTACTTAGAAAAATTATCCTAAATGTGTTTTTACTAAACTAGTAAACTTATCCTGTATTGTCGGCTAATCGTCAAGTCTCGATCCCGTGCTGGCTCGCGCCTCTTTCTCCTTAACCACTTCCATCTCGACTGTCTCGGCCCCGTTACCCAGGCTGCCCTTGGTATTGTTTACAAACACAAGCTATCAACAATACACCTCCTCTTCTATATACACTACACACATTCAACACTGGCTGCACAGATTGATCACTGACTACCATGTCCACTTTGGAATCTATTTGTATTGACGGCACTTTTCCTGCAGACTATCCCCATGTCATCTCACACGTCTTCCCATTTATAAATCCAGTCTGGTGGGCTGTTTAACCACTCTTCCCCTGCCTGTCTTGTAGACCTCTGTACCTGGCCCTATTGCACTGGTCTTCTCTTGCGGGAATCCTCTAAACGGTGATGCTCCTGGGGACTCCGGCATTGGTGCTGGTCTCTCTGGTGACTGTTGTCGCGTAGATGTTGGTGTCTCCTTTCTTTCCCACGTAGAGGTGCCCTCCAGCTGGCTTCCTTCCGGTGCAGGAAACAACTGTACCCTGTTTCTTCTCACTTGTCCCTGGTGTGTCTGAACTATGTACGAACGTGGGAAGGGAGCCAATGAATGTATTGTCCCATAACGCTTCATATCGCGGATCCACACTCTCTCTCCCACTACTAGTTGTCGTAATTCTTTGGCTCCATGTCTTCGATCAAAGTTCCTCTTGTTGCGCTCTTTCAGTCTCTGGTCCCTCCATCTGAACATTTGC
>PNEQ01039002.1:6784-68899 GCA_003012365.1 Medauroidea extradentata | reverse complement strand
AAAAAAAAAAAAAAAAAAAAAAAAAAAAAAAAAAAAAAAAAAAAAAAAAAAAAAAAAAAAAAAAAAAAAAAAAAAAAAAAAAAAAAAAAAAAAAAAAAAAAAAAAAAAAAAAAAAAAAAAAAAAAAAAAAAAAAAAAAAAAAAAAAAAAAAAAAAAAAAAAAAAAAAAAAAAAAAAAAAAAAAAAAAAAAACGACAAATCACGCAATCGCTTTCAAACATTAATGTTTTAATGCGATTACGAAACTGAGAAAATATACTGCGTAGTAGCGCTCCATTTTAATATCATTCTATAGAATTTACCTAGAAATATATGCAGTAAAATAATTAATAAAATCTATTTATTTATTAATTATGTCCCTCTGGGGTCAGACTTATTCTGAAGAAATATATTAAAAATTCGAAACAAAAATTTATGTCATATAACCTCTCAACCATTTATGAAGTAAATTTTGTCCATCGAGAAAAACTTGAAACCTGGCGATTTGTTCTCTTACAAGCTGGGTAAAAAGCATCTTACAGTCTGCTTCTTTTCCAAAGATACAAATTAGATACAGTATATTTAATAGCAGTCTTATAGGAAATTTGTACATTGACGACTCATTTTTAAAAACTTTTCCCAATTACGTAATATTCAGAAAAGCGTCATGTTTTATTTATATATATTTTTTTAATTTTTAGTTCGTACTCAAAAATCTATATTTTTTCATTCTTCCCGATTCGCGGCTTTTTTTCATGACATGCAGTTTTACTAGAATGTAATAAAAATTCATACTCTGTTACTTTTGAAAATAACTGTTCGACAAATATTTTACATAAACTAAAACTTCATCAGTATCTCATTTCCAAACAAAGCACCAACGTTTCGTCGTAATAACAAATCGATAACACAATTTCCGCAAACATGTATACAGTACTGCACTCGTTACGTTTCGGTTAATGACGGCAGATACGAATTATACGCCTACCTGTTTTCTGCTGTCACTAGTAAAAATAATGAGACCAAACTAATGAGGACAAACATAAGTCAGCTGTTTTCGGCAGTGTGATATTATTCCCTAGAAATTTAGTCAATAAGCCGCTTACGCTTGGCGAATCAGAACTTTCACTATGTATTAGTGACTTGGAGCAACTCTCTATATATAAATAAATATATATATGCTGTAATTATGTGTGTGTGTGTTTGTGCGTGCCTTTGTGTGTTTATGTGTGTATGCGTACGTATGTACGAGATAAAAAAACTCTGAAATTCTGACAACGTTTGGCCAATCTCCATGAAACTTGGAATGTACTTGTATGTAGTTTTTCATGAAGGAAGTTTCTATGCTATTCATGTTACTATTAACTCGACAACACGCCACAGATGGCACTGCAGTGCAACTTCTATACCTCTCACATATCGCCATAAAAAACTGATAATACATAAAATTACCGCTTGCTTGTTCGTTCGTCTTCTATGCGTCCCTATAAGATTCATTCCACTGGAATGGAACTTTGGTAAGATGTGCGTGTGCCTGCGAAGGTTTCTACCATATTGGGAGAGGGGGTGTAAACGGATACCAAAAATATTTAATGAACATTGCAACACATGGAGGGACTGGTAGTTTATTATAAAACAGCATAGAGAGCTTCGAAATTGTGAATCTCATCCAGTGATATAAGTTCGCTTACACTTGTTTTATAGTAGAATTTGAAGGCAAAATAACTTCCCTTATGCATTGTTTGTATGTGTTCCATAACTAGTACGTTTTATGTGCATGTTACTGCCACTATGGTTTTATGCACACACGCACACACATTGCGTTTTATATTTTCTTCACAAGTTTTTTCTTACATTACAACCACACACCCGAAAAGCATTTCGAGGCCCGTATTTATAAATAAAAATATCTTACAATTATTCAGAAACATATTTTCAAAACTTAATTGTTAGACTCACTTTTGTTGAAATATAAGTAATTTAACTTTCTCAAAACAATGAATACTGCAATTCCACAGAACTAAATATTTAAGTTTTCAGGCTTAATAGGCTAGATTATGATTTATGATAGTTGAATAAGTTCTCTTAAAGGTTGCGAAGTAGGATACCTTCAGTCCTGTCTGAAAATAAACATTTGAATTGATTACATAATTTAACTGTTAGTTTTATGAGCACTACCAGCGCCATTTTCGTAACTACATATTTTAACTTTTCTTGCAGAATCAGCATATCATCTGCTCAGAAACATAGAATCGTAGGAAATTTAAGTCCATGATCACTCGTTAGTTTTTGTTTCTTAAGCAACTAGGTTTATAGAGATCAGTATTTCTAAGAACACTGTCATTAAAAATATATCAAACTGTGGAATTTACAAAAGTGTTGAGCCTTCTAGCAGTTTTTTCATATTGACTAAATATTTATTAAAATTTTTGATCTATGTCTTTTATTAGATTATTTTGAAATATGTTTTTCAAACGCGGCAACGGCTAGAGGCCATCTTTGTTCCGAAGGTGATTAGATTGACGTACTTCGTTTTAACAGGTGCTGTTTTTCCCGCAATGCGAGGAATTATATCCAACACGTTATCTATCGGTACCCACACCTCCCCCCCCCTATATTCCCTTCTGGCACTGTAAAATTTCATCTTCAATAAAACTCGACAGTTGTAAAAGTTCCTGGTTCCAAGAAAACTGACAGCTGATGATTAATTTCTTTTTTATTTCCCAGGGAACGTTCGCGAACGACAAGTGCCTCACAATGCAGATCGTGAGAGATTTCGATAATTATTTTTTTCGATTAATTACTCGTATACCTGTTGATAGATTCCTTATTTGAGGTACAGACGCTATAAGGGCCACAATGGCACATATAGTTTCATTAAAAAACACACAATGAAATTCCTTTGCTCCTTAAAACAATCTTAAAACGATGACCATTTCCTTCATTAATTGCAATTTTTGAAAAATACAAAAGGATTTTGCTGTGTGTTTTTAAATATTTTAGCAGTTTGCACATATTATATCTCATTTCAGTGTAAATTATTTCATTACAGTACGTCACTTGATTTTTCTTATTCCTAGGTTACCTTAACTTGTAAATTTGACGTGTCACTATGGGAAACTATGAGAGATAAAAATTTATACAAGTGGAAAATGTAGTCACATGTAACGTTTATAAATCTAACACTATGGCGTGCAAATATAAAATAATGCATGTTTGCCATGAGAACATTCAAGTGATTCAAAGTGTGCAGCTTCTTATAGAGGTTTCGCATGAATTCGCATAAGCTATATTGTTGCGTGTTGGCCTGGCAGGAAGCATGTTGCATCGTGCTGGGTGGGCTGGCCGCTGAGTCGACCACAACGACGTCAGGGATTTCCCAGGGGTGCTACAATACTCCCGAGACGTATATACGGATTTCCTGATGACACCCTCGCCCATATGATTCTCCGCACATAACGCAGAGACAATGCCTATTTTGAGGCCTGTGGTCACCATGTTTTGCCGCCGATTGACGTCATCAAATGGGCCATATAAAAGCCTCCGAACTGCGAAATAACTCAGTCCTCTGGGAGTCATATGCGTGACTCGAGTGTGGTGTGTGTCGACGAGGAGTGCATTTGGAGGCGGCGTCAAGGCTGGGTAAAATCTGCGGGCTGTGGAAGAGACGAGCAACACTTGGTGTGTTGTATCGACGGCAGCAGTGAAGGTGTCGGCATGCTACAAAGAGGGGTGAGCTGCAGAGAACAACACTGGAGGTGTTGTATCGACAGCAGCAGTGAAGAAGGTTTCGGCGTGCCACAAAGAGGAATGGGCTGTGGAGAACAACACTGGAGGTTGTATCAAACAGAGCAATAACTAGCAACTTAAGGAGACTGCCTTTCCTAGTGATTCAAGAGAAGGTATGCTTCGATATCAGAAGAAGAGCAGAGTTCGCTATTGGTCTTGCTAGAAGAAGATGTTAAGAGGCCTTTCCAGTGTTTCAGGCGCATGTATGCAACCCGCATTAACCTCATATCAATCAAGGATAATATTACCTTCGCTATAGCAGTAGTAGTGTTACACATATAAGCATTTTCTTTGCTTTATCAAATACATAGTCGTTCTTATTTTCGCTGCGTTCCGCAATATCATGTATAACAAACGGTTACATTAAAAACCTAATACAAAACAAATTTTGTAAATTTTACAGTCTACCATTCTTTATACTTGGCTTCGGCGAACGCAACGAAAATAAGAACACTGTCTCTTTCATAAATCACGAAGATAATGTTGATATTTGCTATAGCGTAGGTAATATTAACCTTAATTTAAATGATGTTAATGCGGGTTGCATACATGTGCCTGAAACACTGAAACAGCCTCTTAAGTTCGTGGAGAGACTGGTGAAGACATCTTGGTGACGTCAGAGCCTACTATGAAGCTGCGAACACATACCTTTGGAGCAGTATTGAGCGAAACAAGAGGACTGTCGCTACGAGTCGACGGGCAAAAAAGAGGTGCGCGACGGGAGTCAAACCGAAGACCCCAAGAGTGAAGACGGTGTTGCATCCGGGGTACTGCGCAGCACACGGCGATTCATCACCACTTCGGACTGTTAAGGTTGTGCATTGTCACCATTTGAGTGACTGTTAATTGGATATACGACTGAACTTTTATTGTGATTTGTAGTCTTTAATTAATTAGTGGTAAAAATTTGTGTTCTTTGATTGTCGAAGTAAATTAACGTTTCTGTGGCGCAGTAGCAATTGTGTGCATAATCAGACTGATGTGAAAGCGATAGTTGATTGCTGTTTTGTCAGTATTTATAAGCTTTGTAACCCAAAAATAAAAAACTTAACTAAACTCATTTAATCTCTAGTTATAATACCTCCAACCCAAGATGCTCAGAGAATTGCCCACATGTAATTTTTCAATCTTGTACCAATACGTTTACGAAACGTAATGTTAAATAAATATTTATCATCTCTAAGGTAGTAGACTTCAAAGTCATTTGCTGCATATCCCCTAATAGTCCGAACTGCAATAAATAATCTTAAAATTCCATGGTACATATTGCTGCGCTAAATGCATCAGTTTTAAATTGTTTGTTTCTTGAAGCCAATTCGCAAAAATAAATATTAAAGAACAGTAATCCCAGACAAAAGCTTTTAACTTATAACTTTTTAAGCCGAAATTTTTCTCGCATTACGTATTTCTGAATAACAACCTCTGACGTCAACATATCATGCATTCAATTGCAGCACAAGAGATCACACTTAATAAATGCATAATTTTGGGTAAATGTTTTCTCTGAAGTGATCAAATATAATTATAATGGATTGTTGGTTTGTAATTTTCCCAAACTAGCTTTCAAAAAACGTGTAGATTTCAATTGTGGTTTTTAGCGACATTGTGAAGTGAACTGAATAATAACAAATTGCACTGTAGAATTAAATGGCAATGCGAGACATATATTCTAACTATTCACCCTAAGTGTGCCGACGTTGGAACATAACCCGTGAATTCTGCTTGTACCATCCCATATAGGTTATAAAAGTCAAGTAACTTATAATCACGTGTATTTAAGGGCGTTGGACCAGTAACATTTCATTTTTTCATTTTTGTGCCAAACAATGTTTACTTTACACATCAGATAACACGTCATTTCCCAAAAATAAAACCAAATTAGGCCCCATAGTTTTCGATAATCACTCATCAAAGTCACAAAATGGATAGTCAGTGTATTAATGCATTTTATGACATATTTGACAAAAGTTAGTTTTGAAAATTTTAGTAGTAGCCAAAAGTCAAAGTTATTCAAAAATGTTCTCATTTTCATCAATTTTTTAAAATTAAAAAATGCATCCCTTTGTGTCCACGAAAGTATCTTAAAGTAGCTCACAGCATTAAGTATCAATATGAATTATCTTGTTTCTGCAAGTTAATTATTTTTTATTATTTTGGCTACACCGCAACTGCCATTTTGTGACTTTGATAGGTGATTATGCTAAAACTATGGGACATAATTTGTTTTTATTTGGGGAAATGACATGTTATCTTATGTGCAAATGTTTAAAAGTGTTCGGCACAAATACAAAATTTTGAATTTTTTTCGGGTCCAGCCTCCTTAAACGTCTGAAGATAACGCCACGTAAAGGGCACTAGCTGTTGGCCGTGACTTCGTTCGCGTAGTTTTCAATTTAATGTTGAAGTATATTTAGCAAGCGTTGCAAAGAAATAAAGTGTTCGTTTTTTAAATATGTTTATTGAAGTGCATTTCCACACAAATTTTCCGTCTGTTGTGTACACGAATAAATGAGGTTTGCCGATGCGTGACGAATTACCGTATATTTTTTATTTTTTAATTTTGAAAATTTTTTCCGAAGCGAAATTTTGTTTAGAATTTTCGTTTCTTTTAAATTTTAATAGAAAATTAGCAGAACCAAATTAAGTTTAACTCTTTTAGTGCCAAGAGCTGAAATATCGGTATTCATTACCTGTGTGAAAAATGCCAGAGGCTGATATATCGGCCCTTTATTTAAAAAATATATAATTTACAGTTTTTTTAACAAATGTTTCTAGAAAAAAAAAATGTTCACAATTGCACTGGATTAAGGAAACATTTAATTGCCAGTAGAAAATTTTCCCACGGGATTACTTTGATTGGTATCGAGTAATTTAAATTTTTAATAAATAATTACAAATTTCTGAATATGATTGCATTTTTCACATAATGTATCTCTAAGAAAGCTGGTAGTAAAAGAGATACTATTTTTGTTTTGTTGGCACGAATATTTGCAAGGGTCGAGAACTCCATTGCCGAGTAGAAGCTCTCTTGCTGCTGACTGAGCAGCTCGCGCATCCAGGAAGAACTACACGAGTCACGGTCGTATCGATTGGTGGAGCTCTGTCTGACAACACCCTCCTCTCTCCTGACGCACACCAGTTGATACGTCTCACACATGCGCTGGCCCCGTCAGCACGGGACACGTGGAGTGTGTTCCCACACAAGGGGCGGCTTAATTGGATGATCTATCGCCTCGGCCGCGTCAGTGTGTTGCTCTTCGTCCTCTCTGGGAAGCAGAAACAAGTCTCGGTAATGTAGAGGTCAACAAACCCCATGTTCAGTCTGGAATCACGAACTTTAACTTTTGCTAAACGAAAACTTTTTAGCATACTTTCTGAAGGGAAACGTACACTTATGAGATCTCATTCTTGTCTTTATGACTGAGTGTGTATTTGCGTCAGGATGTGTATGTTGTGTGTGTGTCAGGGGCGAATACAGCTCTGGATTCTGGAGGGAGTTACGCCTTAAAACATAGTTACACCCACACCCACACCCCAAGCAATAAAATTGGTAGTCTGAAGGTCCTCCCCCTGAAAAGTTTTGATTTTAAAGTGCAAAATGTTGCTATTACAGGAGTTTACAAACTAAAAATAGGTAGACACATTACATTTTTAAAATAATTTTGGGAATTAATTATGCTTTATAAGTGAAAACCTTTGTGCTGATATAAAATAAACGAGGTTCATTTTTAAGCTTCTGCTTCCATATTTTTGCAAATAAACTATTGTGTTGTTATTGCTGTGTTGTCTTTTATAAAGCTCAAGAAAAGTTTGAGGTAATCTTTTATATATTTTACTTGACACTTGTTTTGTTTTCTATTTTTGGAGCCGTCTCGGGAGGGACCATGGTCCATGAACTCCCCTCCCCTTCCCCATCCTTCTGGATCCCACTAGGTTGTGTTCACCTAAAAACGTTTAAAACACTTAACTGAATTTCATCAAACTTGACACAAATATAGTACTTTACTGTCTGTGTGTCTGTGTGTGTATGTCAGGTGTGTTCACGTAAATCTTTGAACCAGTCAACCGAATTTCGTCAAATCTGGTACACATATAGTACTTAGTAAGCTGACTTGAGTTTAGTGTATTTGTTCATGTCATGTTCATATATTTTTTTAATTACGGCCATTCGAATATTTTTGATTATACGAGATATCCATACCGCAATTTCTCAGAATTTAATCATACGCGGTACACATGCAGTGCCTTACGATGTGTTCATATTTGTACAATATGGCCTATCCGAAGATTTCTTAACCGCACAAAATATTGGAAATATAATTTTTTAGATTTTTCAAAGCTTGGCACATGTGTGTATCTTGGCAAATTTACTTTTTTTTTTTTTTTTACATTTTAATAGAACCTTGTTCATATTATCTAAATGGTAGCCATTCAAAATTTCTTGATCACATAATATCTTAAGAAACTATGTAGAAAAATATTGTCGAACTCGATACACACGCAGCATTTAGAATAGCGACTTGTATTTTGCTAATATTATTACCTCGAGTCCTTAGTAAGTTTTGATAAAAACTAAATCATCCTGCAGAGTAATGTTCTTAAATTTCATCAAATTCGGTACACAATATGCACTAATTAAAGTTACGAGACTTGAAAGTTATTTATTCATCCTGTGTTTAATACCGTACGTCCTTCAATTGCGAAGATATCAATTCATGAATTCATAACATAATTTTCATGTTCATTTCGAGAACTACTAGCCCGATTAATTAATTTTAGACATTTTAATATACGAACTTTAAATCAACTAGTTCTATTCATGAACGGTCTTCCGTGTTAAACGATGGCATGTCGTAAACAAATATTTCCGGATCTTCATGACCAATTTTTTTCTTTTTTGGGTTGTCACCCACGTTGGGGAAAGTATGTTAATTAGTTATGCCGGTAATTTCTTAGTTCCCATTAATTACAGGCCGACGTTGCCGGGTCGTATTTCTATTTGTAAAGGATTGACGTCACTCTTTAGCGACCGAGCGAGGTGGTGCAACGGTAACAAGTTGGACTCACATTCGGGAGGACTCAGGTTCGATCACCGGCTCCGGCCGACCTGATTTGGGTTTTCCATGGTTTCCCGAAATCACTCCAGGCGAATACCAAAGACCATGGCCGACTCCTCTCCCAGTTTCTGTCGTATACAGTTGTGTGCCAACGTCACTATGGAACTCGCTGTTAACGTGACATAAAGCCCTCTTTACCGTATGTTACTATTTAGCTAGTCTAGTCTTGTTGTTTGCTTATGATCTTATACATTTTGGACTAGCGAACTACTCACTTAGTGAGCAGTGAATTGTATGGTTAATGACTTTGCATTGTCAGATAGTTTATCTATTTAAGGTTACTATCTTAAGTACTACTGACTTAAGGACTATTGAATACAGGACCACACTTTTTTTCAGAGATAGTGAATTCAAAGCTACTGAATTAATAAATTTTTACTTGAAAGTCAATGACTTAAGGACCAATAAATATGCTGTTGCTGACTTAATGCTGCCAATAAAGTGGCTGCAGTTCTTGTAAGTTTTTTTAAACTTTATACAGTAAACTGGTAGTTTACGAGTAAATGTCTTAGTCAAGCGTATTAGAACCTTCTTATTCCGAGTTACTGATCTTAAGGTTTGTGAATTACTGTGAGGATTAATGATTGCATGTCTTGTAAATTTTGGGGCTAATAACTGTGTGACATTTGTTTAAACCAAGGATGTTATATTGTGACGAGTTGTTAACGGTGGTTGCAGAGAATAAAATAAAACAGTGACTATGAGCTGTAAAAATTCCTAAACCTACGTAACAACGCTTTTTTTAAGTGATCTTAATAATTTTTTGAATTAGTACAATAAAATAACAATAATTTATTTCGAGAAAGTCCAGTGAGGGTACTAGCGAATCATGCATGATAGATGTAGAATTACAGTTAATTTTGTGAAATGATAAATAACATGTTTGAGTTAAAATCACGTATTTTTAACAATAAATAGTAATTATAAGTCTCAACATAGCAATGCTTTGTTATTGTAAATGCTCTCTATGATTCCAGGTGCTAGACACTCTGATCTTTTCACATGTGAAAATGATAATGACTAAAAGCGCCTTGTTTCTCTCCTAAATGCAGACAAAGAACTTTACAAAGAGCTGCAGGATGGTAAAAAAATATACTGAACTTAGGGGTCACTTTAGAGGTAATTATTTAAACAGAGCTACTAATAATTTTGAGATAAAAAATTTATTATAAAAATTATGTCTGCATCGAGCGTCTGCACAAAAAACTTTATAATGTTGAGAATATAAAAAAAGACTAGCACAGTCAATTACATCGTACAATAGAAACATAGACATATTTGTGTACAGGATGTTGCAAAATTGCGTGTCAGTGTTATTTTTGAACGATTCTTGCAATGGGGACAAGTTACAAACTAAAGAAGTATTTTGGACATACGTCGTTGCAGCAAATGGTGTGCCACAGAAAACCAGGTTTATTTTGCGTGTCTGTATTTAGGGATACACTCCGCTTATCTACACTAACAAAAAAAATGTTCCGTAAACAGAGACATGAAAAGGCGCATTTTCTGTAATAACGGTCTAATGATTTACCGTGAATGATACACGAGCTGGATCATGATAGTGTGGAATGCCTGCCGTCCAATTAAATACGACTCTTATGCTTTGTAGTTGCCAATCATGGAGGTAAGAGTATATTGTTGCCAATAATATCTGCAATTGCACATATCCAGCTCGCATGCTATGCACTATCATTTAAATAGCTCTTATGATTTCCTATATGTTATTTACACACTCCAGTTCTTAAAAATGTAATTAACTAAAGTAAACGCAATTAGCCTTAAACAGTAGGATGCCTCAGCAGTTAGTGTCAACCAGCAACTATGTAATGGTTTCGCGAATTCATTTGAGGATAAATTAGATTTCAAACTCATTCACGCGATTGTGTCACCGTTTGTGAGACTAGTTCCTGAGGATTCTGCACCAATATCAAGCCTGCATGTAAACCCTCACTACTGTGAACAGCCCATATTTGTTGTCTGGGCCTTTGACACCTCTTATTCGGAACAATTTGGAATTTCAACAATTAAGATTAATATTGACAATATTAATTGTTAGTATCTGCACATTCACGTTTATATGCTGTTCTTATCATTAATAATGTGATTACTCGGAATATTCACTATTAAGCGTATTAGTTAAATAAAGTACTCCTATTTACAATATATTTTATTGTTGTTCATTGAAAAACTATTATTTTGTTTGAAAATGTGGACATTGACTCTGGCAATAAAATTTAATACAAACTAGTTGAAGAGAGAATCATCAGGTCATGTCTGAACAATTTGGATCAATTGTAATTAGTTTGAAGCTCTGGAACGTAATCTTGCTCAGAAAAACTTCAGGAAAAGAAATGTTACAGCAGGCTACACGCAGGCTTGTGAAAGTAAGTTAATTCTTTGACAACAGCTACATAAAGAAATTTGTATCTTCATTATAAACTTACAGCACTAACTTCCGTTGTAGGTAAAAGCGATAATACTTTTGTTAATTTAAAATTTCGGATAACTAGCATAAAACCGCTTGTTATTTATAACAGCGTACGCTCATGTTTACGTTAAACTATTTTAAATCTTGCACAGAATTACGAAACGTAAAACAATGCGTGTCGTGCTGGAAATTAAATAATATACCAGCTAAACATTACCAGTTCTTACCGTAACAAGGGTTATATAGTCTATTGAAAAAACATCGACATGTTTTTCAAGAAAATTCTCACCATTCAGTAAAAAATAAATAAATAAAGTAGACTGCATGGGATCTTCCTTAAAATAGACTTTCCTGGTAAGTAAAGCACTTGTCCGACTTACATAAAATTTAATTTCTTGCAATGAAGATAGTCTATAAAATAATAATCGTCACAGCGAATAGATAAACGACTTAAATATTACATATTTTCTTCATTATAGCTCGTTGTTAACTTACATCCTGAATAACTAAATACAAATGATTGCAAGTTTGACAGCCACAGTAGTTATTATAATCGGCATTTGGTTAATTAATTCCGAAGAACAAAATTTACTGAACCGCTAATATATTAGAGAAATTAACGTGTTTTTTTATTCTTGGTGGTTTTGAAATTTGTAGTTTCCTGTCATCCCACGGAACATACAAAAGAAACGAGAATTTATTTAGATATTAATTTATATTTTAATTGTTCGGGGCGACAACAAACATGATCAGTTCTAAAGAAAAACCATTCTTAGGTGCAGTTTGGGTTTGTGCATAGTAATTTCGCAAACTGCAATTTCGCGTTACGTAATTTCACATAAGAATATGAGTCATTACTCACGTGTGCCATCGAAGCGGGTGGCGATGGTGTCCAAGAAAGTGTTCTGCGGAGCAAGAAGCCCCTTCCTGGCAGGCATTCTTCCTTAAGTGCTGCCACCTGTCCAACAAGAAAACAAATCCAAATAAGAAAACATAAAACATACTACACAAAGGTCACAAACACAACTTCAGTTACATTATATTATGTACCAATCACTACCTTAAAATCAATAACTTAAAAATTTTAAAATCTTTCCCGTTGTGAAAACTTACCGTGAGTTACTCACATTAATTTGAGAAATTTTGGAATTTAATTTTTGTTTGGAATATACTATGTGAAGGTTTGGGAAAACCTACATTATTTTTGGCCTTCTGTTATGATAGAATTTTTGCATATAAATCAATCTGTTACAAAAATGAACTTTCACGTGAATTACTAACTTGCGTACGGCACAGTTACTAGTATGCGAAACACCATCGTTGTTATTAGGAGCGTTTGAATTTTGATTATTTCAAAGTAAAACCAAATATTTTCAAGTTGACAATAAATTGAAATAAACATTTTTTTCTTACAGTATTGAAACCGTGCATTTTGCTTTCTAGCTTACTGTCAAATAAAGTTTCTACGTAGTGAGTGTTTCTAAATTTTATTTTTACAGTTTATTTGTACCGAAAGACTGACAAAAATTTCATTCTTACAATGAAAAGCTTGCATTAAATATCTATAAAACAATTTTAAGTAAAACATCAAATAATTAATGTCTCTCACATTTGAAATGGTTGAAACATTTTAATGTAAACAACGAATCTACCCAATGATTTTATGGGAAATTTAAAATGTAAAACAACTTTACGGTCAGTTCCTTTTGACAGTTCACAAAATATTTTTGTACGCTAACATTTTCGTTAAAAGGTTCGACAAAAATTTACAAGAAAGTTGTTGTTCATCAATGCGCATACATTTTGCTGTAATTTTTCTATTTTCACAACTTTTAATTAATTCTGCAATAATGATGTGTAGTGCTGTAAAATATTTTATGGCAACTTGTTTTTAATCTATCGTTGTATAGTTAAAACAAAGAGCAGTTCATTGTTCTTAGTGATATTAGCTATTAATATAAATTTTTTGGCGTTTTTTGAAACATTCAAATCCGCTCCACCAATTAGGGAACACTAAAATACAGAGAAGTTACTATACGTCACTATACATCAGCTCGTTAGAACGCAATGATAAAGTTGCGCCGCCTGTAGCTATAAAAGGAAAACTGAAATATTTTGCGTGGTCATCTGGCAATTAAGTTAGACTTCAAAGTCCAGTCTCGGTTTGTTTACTGAGTGCAGACAGCAACTATGTAACAATATGTGGTTTTAGTTTTGGTTCGCAGTTTACGTGACATGCATGTTACGTCAACAAATTATTCTCGGTGCATTTTTTTAAAACCGTGTATGCAGTTTGATTGTAGCTGGACGTCTTTTCTCACACAGTGACGTAAAAAATGTATATCTCCACGAAAACAACTATGCGTCTATCAGGCAACATTTGGAATATTTTAGAATCATAACTAAATAACTATTCTTTGTGCAGTTACGAAAAAAAAGGTGTTCAGAAATTATTAATATAAATTTCACTTATTTTGTGATGTACTGAATAAATGAACCTACTTTTTAGTTCAATAGAAAGTTAACTAGAAGTTATTAAGACAGCTATGTAACTATAACACACGTGCTTACAAACAACTCATTTTATAATTATTTATTTGTGTAAACAACCACTCAAGTGCCATCCATGGTGTATCTAAACCCGTAGTGCAAACACAAAAGTAGCAAGTAAGAACAGGTGATTGAAATTTATCCTACCACCACGTGAACTCTTAGTATGTACTTGTTATTGCATTGGGCATCATGACTCCGTTAAAAATCATCCTGTGCCTAAGACATGCTATAGCGTAATCACGGTATTTGACTACTATTTAATCCCTAGGTATAATGTGTTGTTCAGCTAATTCAAATCCGGTACCTTCTCATAATAATGCAATGTTCATAACCGTGTTAATAATAAACCATTATTATTGTAATTTTTGAAATGATGGATTTAAAAGTTCTAACTTTACTGTCAAGGGCAGGTAGGAGGGACAATACTTGCGGTAGATTCGCCATTGCATTTAAGGGCTTGTTCCTTAGTTTTGCAGTGATTTCGAAAATATTTTTTTTATTGCTACCTAATACTCATTTCAAAATTTTGCTCCATAGTTTTGCAACTAATACGTCATAATTTGTAGCTTAATTTTTGTAGCGATGTGCTGAACGGCGGTTCTTTTAGATTTCGTCATCCAAAGTACCACGTTTTTTGTCGTGAAAATAAGACAAAATGAAGAAAAAATTTTTTTGCTGACAATTGGTACATAATTTTAAAAAATCCACATTATTTTACATTGTGTGACTGCACACTGTCTCAAATTTTTTTCATAACTTTCGGTTAAAAAATATTTGCATTGTTGGCACCAGTTTGAAAAACATCTAAGGAAAAAGCCCTTACGGGCGCTGTTCACCTCAGTTTTAAAAGTATTTTTTTATTTTTAATTTGTACCAGATATTTGATTTCTTCTTTTAGACATAAATTGTGATTAAATCTTCCTCTTAGGAAATTTTTGTATCTCTCATAGTTTTTGCGTAATGAGTCGTAAACTTCAAAATTTGCAATTTACGGTTTCATGTACGCCACTAAAACCATCCGACATACCAAACCGAAAAACTGCACAGTGTATAACAGTATTGTAGGTTCTGATACGGCATATATAAAAACAAAAATAATATATTTTTGTAGTTAGTAAAAAAAAAATGTTGAAATTTGTCATGAGAATTAAAAAATTTCACAAATTTTTTTAAACACACACACACACACACACACACACATATATATATATATATATATATATATATATATATATATATATATATATACACACACATATATATATATACATGTGTGTGTTTTGTTTTTATATGTGTCAAAACACAGCCTGCTGTTGTGTTACTGCTTTTTCGTTTGGTTTTCGTACATGTTGTGCAGGAATTCTCTGTTATTAAGTAAGGCGTAATTCCTCATGAAAATTGTTTTTTATTATTGAGGATGTTCACATAAATGTGCGGAAACAGGTAGTGAACAACAATTTTTTAAAATATTACTTGGTGATCGATTATTTACAGGCACTAGTGTCAAAGTGCAGTACACATAAAAAACCGACATGTACATTAAGGGGGATGAGCGCAAGAGCAGTAAAATTCACAGTAAAAAAAAACATTTTCACGGTTATAATTCTAAATCAAAGCTCGTCGATCAGTAGATGATACTTTTGTACACCGTCTTACATTTTTACGTAGTCACTGACTTTCTTATTTTAGAGCACTGATTGAAGATAGGATAAAACATTTTTTGTCCTATATTCAGATTTTGCTCCAAAATAAGAAAGTTTGTAACTATGGAATAATGAAAAAATATGAACAAAAGTATCATCTACGGATCGTCGAGCCTTGATATTCGATAATAAGCGAGAAAATATAGTTTGACAAAAATTATGAAAATTTATTGCTTTGGAGCTCCATTCCCTTAAATATGCCTCTTCAAGTGATTACGTACAATTTTTCACTAGTGTACAGGCTGCATAAATAAGAACATATACAGGTTGAGTATTAAGGAGGATCAGTGCATGCCATTTAGGATTAATGGAACTTTTGCACTTAATTTGGACTACAAATTTTCTATAATATTTTATGTTTCGACAAAGCAGAGGGAATAGTTTCTTACATTGTCTACAGTTGGCATTGCTTGACTACTGTTGCGTATACTATACCTTTGACCATCCGGACCCCAAAAAAATTTCTTCCTCCGGAAGGTTAATCGTAAAAAACTAAGAAAGGTAGGGAAGGTGTAACGATTTGTTAACGCTTAAGGAGGTAACATCTGTGTCATGTCAGACGGGAAATTTTAATAAATGTCAATGCACGGAACTCACAGCGGGAATCGAAGAATTCGAGATACAGTAGAGAATGTGTGTAAAGAAGCGAATATCAAGGGCAAACAGTCCAGTGAAACAACACCACATATAGTTAGGAACCCCTATTTTTCGCGAAAAGAATTTTTCCCCAGTTTGTTTCAGTGCCTTACGTGCACATCTGCAATTCTGCTTCATGGTTATTGGCAGCGTGTGTATGTGTGAAGAGACGCAGCTCATTTGACTGATCCAATTACAAAAACTTTCCTGCAACACCACACGTCTGTGATTTGCCGGTAGAATCTCAAGGCTCGTGACTGTTAAAATATCCAACCGCTGACCAAGAAGCAGAACTGCAGATGTGCACGTAAGGCACAGAAGCAAAGTGAGGCAAAATTCCTTTCGGTGTTGAAAGTGTCCATCAGGGGGTCTTGACGCACTATGTAAGTTGTCGTACTGGATTGTCTATCCTCAGTTCGTCGTTCCTTATAACAAGAGGCAATATTTTTTTAAATATTGATTCCAGGTCAGATTGAAAACCAATAATGTACACTTTACTACTCCTCCTGTGATTAGACGACACCTGTTTTAACACATCTTTGACGACTGCAAGCCAGTGATAAATAAGGAAACAAGTCGTGGCGGTAATACGTGACGGTTAGAAGCCAATATATATTTGACTTTAGCCAGTGTGTGTATAGAACTGAGAAGTCTAGGCTGTTGCCAGATGAATACGCGAAATACTCGTGCCTCTACTTATAACACATTCCGCAGAGGGTCTCTTCTAAAGGACTCTCCCTGTAAGTTTACGCCAAACATGGACAAGAAGAAGCACTGTTAAGCGATGCATGTTTAGTGAATACTTGTGTATGTTTATGTGCTTCCTCTTCCCAAAGAATGGCATACTTGTTTGTGTCGGTACTTACTTGAGCATCTAGTACATTATTGCTAAAGTATACATGTCTGCTAAGGGATGTATTTAGCAAACCTCTGTTTTGATATTTACTATGTGTTCCCACATTACAGCACACATTTATCTGTATACTTTTTACGTAGATATTTTTACTGTGGCTACTCTCTACTCGTCCTCCGTAAATGTATTAATTTTTTGATTTGGTACACTTCAATGGCATAGTGCTGCGTTGGCGTAAGTTGAAAATATTTTACTTCCTAGTTCAAATCTAATGATAACTTTCGATCGCTTGCAGTATGCAAACTAGAATATAATTTACATTGAAGTTGACCCGGAGTTTTGCGAATTAAAACTCTGTTACAGTTATGTTGAATTGCGTGGTTGCTGTTTATACATTTCACAAACTTTTTTTTTTTGTTGTACAGAACATTAATTATAATGTAGCGGCAGTTATACTTTAATAAATACAATTTATTCTCTATACATATGACAAATAATACGTTTACATAGAATTTTTTAAAATACCATTTGAACAAGTAAGATATTGACTGTACGTTTTCTATCAAACAATGTTTTTTCGCTAAGATTTTCTAAACCTTCAGATTTATTTCGTCTGCGGAATTTTTTTCAAAAGTACAATTTATTTTACCGTGACGCCGTAAGGACGAACAGGCAAGGTTACCAACAAAATGATTAATTGGCAAGGAGACTGTTAAAGTTACGACCGCGTACGTCGAGATAAGAAAGAGTAAGCGGGAATTCCCGCCGGAAACTTGGGCGAACGTAATTTAGGAATCTCTTACGAAACAAACCTTCTGGCTTGGTGACATACGTTACGGACTATTTCCTGCTTGCGATGCAAACCTGTTTCAACCTACGTCCGGTAACCTTCTACTTGCATAAAAACTGCTTCTAAACACAATATCCAAGTATCGGGGTTAAAATGCCAGATACATTCTGGAAACTTAACGTTTTATTAACACATTTAATGTTAGATATGTACACCAGTATTTTATAACCATGTCAGTGCAAAGGGAGATGGGTAAATATCTTTATAAATTTAACGTATATTTAAAAAGAGTATTTCATATTCACACATTAAGTTTCCTGAGACATAACAATGGTAATATTTTAAAACATTTCTTAACACGAAACGTATTTTACATGCGTCGTTTCAATCATATTCATGGGTTATTGTCTCATTTTATAACTATATTATTTTGACAATACGATACCATATCTATGAGAGCTAACCTTGAAATCGATGTACGTAATTTTGTCAGATGTATTTGCAATACTGTAGTATGGATACTTCACAAATAGCACGCTTGTGGCAAAAACTAGATACGATAATTTAGCGAGAAGGTTTTCAAGCAAAGGAAAATGTTGGGAGGGCAGATGGAAGAACAGATATGGTCACTTATCTGAAAACTTGAACCCCTTATTGACTGACTGCTAGTTGATGATATTGCCGCTGGTGCGCTGCTTTGCAGTGGTCAGAGTTTAGTAAGGTGAAGATAGCGTGGAGGTAAGAATAGTCAGGACGCGGCTTTTCTGTCGTATTTGAAGCCACCTTTTTGAGTGTAACAATATCGCGCTGTGCTATATTGAGGTTATTACAATTTGTTTTATTCACCTTTAAGAAACTGAAATCATATTAGGTGTTAATGCAAATATACCATTAATATAGTGACATTGAATAACTACGTATTAGCTAAAGTCAGTATCTTAATTACGAACTTATCATATAATAATACGTTAATAAACACAGGGACGCAATGATGGGACACCCAAAAAGGCGCCGTCATGTATCTCCCATACATTTATGGCCCCCTCCTTAAAGAAAGGCATTATTGATGTCTTTTCTTTAGAAACCATTTTGTAATGGCTTTTCGCTCTAAATCTGAATTAGTGAATATGCACTGATTCACGCTGATGGATGGAGCAGTTTCAACAATTTGAATCAATGAAAATAGTCACTGATAAATTAGTGAATATTCACTGATTTCCTTTAAGAGTGCCAACATCTCACAAGTGAACCAGTGAATATTCACAGTTTTTCCAGTTGTTTTCAAAGAACAGTTTTCATTTATTGAATCAGTGAAAAATTACTGGAAAATCTTTGGACATTGACTAATTGACTTGTGGAATGTTGACTTTCTTTAACGGAATCAGTGCATAGTCACCGATTTCACAGTGGTTTCGTACTAATTCAATTTGTTGAAACTGCTCCATCCATCGGCGTGAATCAGTGAATATTCACTAATTCAGATTTAGAGTGTTGGTTGCAGAAAAAGCTAATTGAAATTAATGCTTCTTTTACCAGGGATAAACACAAAATAAAAATATATACCAACTAGTTTTTGTAACACCTTGTTCGTGTTTGACCAAAAACGTTTGTATCCTCCTATGTTCACATGCAAATATCCGACCACCTAAACATCAGCACGTCTGTACATCAACTAGCAGTCAGCAACGTGGTAAAATTAAATACGCTAGTAAACAGGCCAGTGTTCAGACTTGTACTTCTATGGCCTTGGTTTATTGTAATTGTTAAGAATATTTTACACGACATAAAATACATCCAAAGCTCGTCGGAGATGACAATCTGGAACTGAATAATTTAAGAAATAAGGGGAGATAACATGTATATTTTGGGGGCGAGATCCCGCAACTTATACGGAACGCAGGCTACTAATGGTTTATCTGCGGGAGGGTTGCCAAATTTTTAAGACATAAGAAAATAGACATTTCCAACAACTATTCACAAATTTGGCCTCTAATGATTTAAATTATCAGGAAAACTATAATTATTAAAAAAGTAAATTTTAACACCGCTCGAAATGTAGGAAATTAAACGTCGTCCATAAGTCACACAAAATATTATTTGAACAAAGAAACCGTCATATTTGTTTGCTTCAATTTTCGTAATTCTGAGATTGAGCCAGGCATACTTGAAATAACTGTACACTTATAGGCAACGATTTCTTCCACGAGCGTCTACAGGATACGTAGCAACAGAACTTCATAATTTATTACGAAAATTGTAGATTACTGATAAGTTTATTTTTTATTATTTAGAAAAAATTTGGAAATATGGGAAATATAGTGTCCCGTTTAATGTCCATGCAAGATGATTACTTTAACCCGAGAGTACAAAAACTCTCGAATAAAACGGGACAATTGGCAACCCTATTTGTTCGTACGACCAACGGTAATGAGATAGAAGTAAATCATAATCGAGCTGTGCGTTGAGGACATTTAACTAGTCTGTCATTAACCCAAATACGCGAATTCATTAATGTCTATTAAATACCGACAGGGGCGATGAATCAATGTTCTACAACAAAAGGTATTCGTGACAGATTTATGTGTGAAACGTTTTCTGCCAGCATTGTTTTGATCTTCTGGCTTGCAAGTTAGTACGAGAGCTACCGTATCGTTAGAACTTGCGCCAGCCACAGTAAATTCTGCATTAGAAAAATTACAGTTCAGTGCGAGAGATCATTATTTTGTGCATTGAGTAAAGCATTAATGAGCGATAGATAATGTAGAAGTAAGGGCTGGTGTAATAGTTAGACGTCAAGCAGAAATAATTATTAAAATTTTTAAACTGGCAGGTTTATTAGTAAGCAATCTGTCAAACCACATAACGACACGCTTATCATAAAAGTACAGATCACAGAGTACATACGATACGGTGACATTATTTCAGGGTCGATTTTAGAGTGGTGGGAGGTGGCTAGTTCCAGTATCAATACCAACCACACACACTAAAACAAATTTAACTGTTGACTAAGCATATTAATATTTTGCAGCGTGGCATCAACATATAATTACGTAATATTTTATAAACTTGACTGTAAAAAAAATCAGATTGCAATTTTTTTGGACTTAATTTTATTGCATTTTCGGGTAACTGAGGGAAGGAAAGCTTATAAAAACTCTGCGGATAAGTATGGTATATTAATTCACTGTTTGTAGGCCACACAGGGAAATGTTAAAAAGTAGTGATAAAAGTATTTAAATAATTACTTGACTAATAAAATCCGTTCAAATCAAAAGTCAGTTAGAATATCTCTGTCACCTCGCACACGTATTAAACGTATTTCGTAATCGGTCACAATCGCCATTCCACAAGTTATTTTTTTTTTTTCAACGAGTGCAAAGTACGACACATGTGGAAGTAAATAGACGTGAACGAAAATTTAAACTGAACTAAAAATATTTATCACAACTCTATAACTTTCCTAAGTAGTTAAAAACACAATTTACACATACACACACTTACTTGCGCATTTAAAATGAATAAAACATTGCACTCGTTGTAAGACTAACAAACCAGCTAAGCCAGATGCGTCACATTCTTAAACTAATACACATTTTAAATAGCATTTTCTAGACTTCTCGGTTTGAGTCACGTCTGTTATTTTCTGTTTCGCTACGTTTCGGCAGCTGCAACGACTGCTGAAACGTTACAAGACAGAAAACAACAGGCGCGGCTCAAATACAGAAGCCTAGAAAATACAAACAATGGCCGCGAAAGCCTGCAAACCGTGTTAACTTTTATAAATAATTACAAAATTCTATTATGCATTGAAATTGTATATGGAATATCATGTTTGAGACGACGAACTGTTACACAATTTGACACAAAACTATATTGTCGACTAAAAATGTATCTAGTACGGTAGTAAATGTTTAAGGTTGGCATTGATACAGAGGCTTACTAAAATTAAAAAAATTATAGCCCCTATCTAGTGTCAGCTCCCTGGTATAGATGTCAGTACGAAAAAGTTAAAATAGTAATGTTTCTTCTATTGAATTTGAGAGACGCACTGAGTGTGAAGAATTTATAGAGATAATGATCTATCGCGTGAAAACTCGGCTATTTTCTGGATTTCAGCATACGTTCAGCTTTTCAAAAGGCTGTTACCCTATTTTACTGAGCTAAAAAGAATCCCGCTATTGTAAGACTTGATGCTTGTTATTTGTATACAGACAGTTACGTTTTATCAGACGTAGATCACACAGTCACACATGTTTCAAGAAACAGCAGCATATTCAACGGTATGTTGGCACATAAAATTTTCGCGATATACTATTATCTCTAATCATCGTATATTTAAAAATGCTATAATTTGAGTTTACGTATGCTCTGACATGAACTATCCTTTAACTCATATCTGAGTTACTTTCCAATGCCTAGTATAGTATCTGAAGCACATACCATATTACACCCAGTGTCTTCTACTGTGAAGCTATGTAAACGAATAATATAATACATGGGTACAAATATTCTGTTTAACATTCGCTATAGCTACTATATGATTTCCTTTTAAGATTATTTTTCCCGAAAGAAAAAATACGTAGAATGTCATTCGCTTAGGTACAAGAGATGCCCACTAAAACCAGCCAAGAAACAAATTACACTATTCTGGCGGAAAGAACTAAAATATACTCGCGTTATATATCTTAAAAAACTAAAACTATGTTCACGCCAGTATAGGAAAGCGTTATCTAACAGTTTTAAATTATTCAATAAACTTTACAACTATTGGCAACCATTCTAGTAAAATTTCTTATAGTATTATTCCCTGATACTTACAAGCTCTTTTAAAACGTATTTTTACTTTGTTGGACGCAAACGTTAAGAATGTCGGTAGTGAATGGATAACTTCAATAACGTTTTGATAAGCAGGAAAATCGTAAAAATAACTAATAAAAATAATAACAACTACTAACCTACGAAGTGATCAGAGCTGGTGATTTTTTTGGGGAAAGAATTATGAAACATTTCGTATCAATGCATAATGCTCACATATACACCTTTGCTTCGTGGCTATTGGCAGAGTGTATTTGTGAAGAGAAGTAGTTCATTCGACTGTGCCGATGAGAATAAGGTCAATGCGACACTACACGTCTGTGATTTGCGGGTACAACCCAAGACGTTGAGAGTTAAAAACAGCCAATCACTGACCATGAGGCAGAGCTGCATATGTGCACATAAGGGTGAGTGAGTAAGAGATTTTTGGTCTTTAGCGCTGGTGAGGGGTGACATGAGGTGAGTATGGAGCAGCACCGGAATGAAAGGACTGGGGAAACGGGAGATCCCCGAGAAAACCCGCCGACCAACGGCATCGTCCGGCGCAATTCGCACATGCGAGAAACCGGGAACCGAGCCCGGATCGCCTTGGTGGAAGGCGAATTGTCTGACCGTTCGGCCACCGCGGCCCCTTTGCACATAAAGCATTGAAACAAAACGTTGCATTATTATTTTCACCAAAAGTCATGAGCTCTAGTGATGATTCTGGCGGTCGGTCAGAAAGATCTGATTGTCGTTGTAAACGAACAGTCGTCAGGTCGGACATACAAGGCGACTTGCTCTTAGAAACGCTTCTGCATCACGCCAGAGCAGATTATCGTGTGCGAGCGCAGGTCGCGAGTAATATTGAAATCACAATAGCGTGACATATGCGACGAAAGGTGCGCGACGCGAACTTGTCAATTAGCGTCGATGTTTCTGTGACTTCAGCGCGAAAAAAGAAAAAAAAAAAAAAGCGGACGTGACGCAAATTCCGAATAGAACGTATTGCTGTCTTGCTCGCGTCGCGGAAGCGATAAAGTTGAAAAACGGAATTTAATTTCACACTCAAATGTTTGTGAAACAAATGAGTTGGTAATAAACTGCATGTATTTATTTTATAAGAGATTCTTGTCTGTTATAAGGAAATCATAACCGTTTTGTGACTGTATTTTCACGTTTTGGGAATGCAAGTAGGTATTAAAAATATATATTGCTAATAAATTAACAAAAATTGAAATATTGAAAACATCTATGGCTGTCACGCAAGATGTTAGTATGTACTGGCAACAACTATTTACATTTAATACATTTGTTCAGTATTTGTCACTCGGCAGACGAACAAGTGTTCGCAAGAACGATAATTATTAGTATCGCATATTCGTATTGTGCCTGTCGCGCTATTGTGATTTCAGCATTAATAATCGCTCTCCGTGTTACTCAATAGTGGAGACGTCTCCCGCTGCGGAGAATGCTTACACGGTAGAGAAGCCAATCTCTGTCAAGACGTAACACATGTAGGCTATACGACAACACATATAAGTTCGTGGCCAATTGACTCCCAGATTATGCTCTGTTACGTATAGGAAAGTGAAGTTTAGTCTGCTACCAAATGATGACGCGAATATTGTATGTCTCTACCAATAATCCAAAGAAAACCGGGAGATATGATTGTACTACAACCACGCACGAGGGAAATTATTCTACATCAGGTATGACGTCATCCACATGACAACGCCTGATAGAGGCGATTATTATTTGCTGTCAGACATGACTCTGTTGCTATTTATGTATCTGAGTAGAATCTGTCAGCTGACCACTGTTCATCTACAGTCGAACTTCATAAATACAAACCTGAGTAGACCTAAATTTTTGTATTTTGTAATAAAGAGGTTTGTGTTAGCAGGTGTTCAAAAAATTCTATAAATATATTTTCAGAAGGTTTTAGTCCGAAAATACAAACATTCTTACAACCGCCATAACTTCTTTGAACCGCTTGATTTAATATTACATTGTTTTATGTTTTATGTGCAAGAGAACGTTTTATTGAGCATAACAGTTAATATTTAATTTCTCATCTCATTCCAAAGGGACAGAAAACCACTTTGTATTAATGAGATCTTTCTATTAACAGGGTTTGTATTAACGAAGTTCCACTGTATAGATATCAGTTACGCGTGTAAATGTTTTGCAGGGTCTGGTCACTCTACTGTGTACCGTGTACACTGTTCTTGAGTGTGAATTTTTTCATTTCGGTAAGTAAGTTGATTTTCCTTCAATGCATTAAAACAATTTATTTTGCAAATTTTGTCTTTAATATGGTAGGCCTATTATACAAAAAACTATGAAAGTTAAAAAAAATTTCGTTACAGTAAAAAATTGTCACAATATATGCCTAAAAAAACAAACCATATCTCGTACAAATAAATATGTTCTAAAGAATTAAAATTTTCAGTGAACCGCCACCTTAAAAGCGATATCTGCGGCTGGCCATGACATTGTGGACCAACGCGAGACATCAAGAAAACGTACAGTAGACTGCAGCCTAGCCTACTGTCAGAAAAAATCAGCAGCATGGACACCTTTACTCGGATTTACTGAATGTAGCTGACATATGGAGATGAGAAATTGTTTCAATGAATACAGCAATCGAACTACTCTGCGACTTGTTGAAAGTTAAGAAATAGTTCTCTGCTAGACACGTATTTAATATATTTTACCACTGACCAAATGTTAGATTGTGTTTTAAGTATCTAAAATTTCATATTGGCTCTCGTAACATTATTTAAAACGCTTATATTTTCTTAGTACAAAATTGTTTACTAAATGATTTCTAATGTATCACATAACATCAAAATTCACCAGCATTCTTTTTATATGCGTGACGTTAAATTCAAAAGATTCATCACTGCATTTAATTAATTTAAATGATTTTATCTTGATAATTAAAATATATCGACAAAATGTTGTAGGATTCCTGCATTTCGACAACAGGCTTAAAACATCTCTTTCTACAGAATTTTTAATGTTTCGCAATTTTCAAACACATGCCGACTAGACATCGGTATAATTAGAAGAATGCATAGTTATAATTCGTTAATGCCGTTTCTAATCTCCATTTTGACGTATGGCGTGTTGCTTTATAGCGACGCTATATATGCGAATACGCTCAGCAGAATTTTATTTTGTACTACTAAAGAGAACATTATTTTGTGATTGAATAGATATTGCCGATTTCTGTACAGCTTAAATATGACATCGTATCATGAATCTAACGTTCACTCACATAAAAAAAAAAAACAGCCTTGTGGGCAAACATAAAACATTCTTCTGGCACATCAACAGATTATCATGCGACATCATTTTAGCCACAAATTATATCGCTTTTATAGCCTACCTATATTAAAAATTCTTGAACTTGTTTTATGGTTGTTTTCGATAACGCTGGTAGCTATTAGTAACATTACAACCAACGCAGTAAGACAGCCGTATTACCGACCACTTTGTCTAGACCTGGGACGTCTTCAGCCATGTTGACTACATCTGTAGTTAAGTCATCAAAACATCGGCTCTGTTACTGGTATGAGGACTTCGTATTCAAGTCCACAGTGTGACGACATGGTGCTGATGAGTTCACGAACGCGTGGTTCTTTGATGCAAATTAAAACACTGTGTGATATACCAGAAGGAACATTTCAGCGTTAAACAATCATGCTGCAACATAAAAAAACATATTTTTTAACATTTGCAAGAGTTTATACGTTGTTTCCTTGTAGTAAATGGTAGATTTTAAATTAATTTTTTTATTTTAGTTACTCCCGGGTGGGAAACATTTTATGTACACTTTATGTACAAATCAGAACAAAAGACAAAACATGGACGTTAAAGACACTGGAAAACAACTGAGAAAGTTGAATGTTTTCCAGGAACGTGCTTTGTGTAACACTGAAGGTTTTGTATCGCTATTAGCTTTAGATTATCTTTCACTCTTCAACAGATCCAATTAGAAGTGTACAGTTTCAACACAAAACGTGTGTGGTTTGACCCAAAACTGTTTATAAACGTGACACAAATTACATCATTCAATCATTGGAGACTATGAAGACTTTAAATATATTCGCGATTCCCCAGTGTCTCTAGCTATAGTGTTTTTGTATTACCCGTGCCGTATGGTTGGTAATGACCATGACACTTGGGTAGGCTTGCAGGAGATCATCTTCTGTACAAGATGTTGAACACAGAGAACATTGGAACAGTGTACAGGTGAACTAGAAAGCTTCCTCCACACGAAGACTGTAACCGACTTAAAAGTCATGAAGCAATAGTGTGTTCGGGCAACGTCGAGAATGTCGGCTAAATCTCTAACACCGAATACATCATCTTAATCGTTATCAAGGACACAGTCGACTGTATTTTTCATAATAATTATAATACTTTAAAAGTTTGTGTTCGTGTTCGTTACTTTACGAGTTATTGGCTATATAAATAATACAGTTATATAGTTTTATGTGAGTGTGTACATATATTATATATGTGTGTGTGAGAGAGAGAGAGAGAAATGAAGACAGCAAATACATAATTTATATTTCAGAACACTATACAAATTTTTTTTACCTGGAATAAACACAAATATATGTTTGGTTTTATCTAGTGTGACTGCTGGCCTTGGATAGGAGCGTTGATTAAATATCATTTAAATACGCATGAATGTGTGAATATACGTGAATAATTGAAAGTGTTTTGTGAAGAATTTGTACTTCTTCAGTGCGAGGGAGGGGTAAGAGAAGGTAGGAGAGGGAGGATTGTTGCAGTGGGGTGGGATATTGGGTAGGGTACCATGGTGTAGATGATGATAGAGTGGAGGTGGTGTGGTTTGGTAATGTGGGCAGTGGTGAGACGGAAAGAAGCAGAATTATGTATAACTGTATGAATAAGCCAAAACATACTCTGTTGCCTGGCGACTGTGGTACGTGTCGAATGTCATCCGCAATTTGTATGCGGTGTACGTACTTCTCGGGGTAATTTTTAAAAATTTTCTTTGTTTGATATTTTAATTATAAAATTTAATTAGTCGTAAGACAATTAATGATCGTTATGGAGGAGGGGACCTTATGCAATGAACATAACTGGTGAATGCGTTTAAGTTTATTGTGCAAATGCACAAATCCAAAACAAATTTGAAAATTAAATTTTTAAATAAAAACAGTATTTGTAAATAAATGTTTCTGATGTCAAAACTACGGACGATTTCGCCTACACGCTTAAGAAATTAAATGTTAATGAGCTATCGAGGTAAGTTGAGAAGTGATTCTACAAACCTGTCCACCGAAGCAGTTTGGAGCTCTTGAAAAATGGCCAACGAGGGAAGTTGAAGAATAATGACCTTTTTTATGGCTACTCGGCGTCTGCCATCAGTGAAACCTGTGCTTCTAATGCATCATCTGCCCACTTTCAGCAGACAGTCTTCGATGGCATTTAATGGCATTGAATGAGGATAATTTTTTCTTTGGTTCCTTATGAGATGTTGGGGATATTTTAATGAAACACAGGGAAATTTTCAGGGAAATTACGGACACTTCTGAAGTAGAGAGATAATATTGAACCGTACATGGAAAAAAGGGAAGGGACATGATGGCTTGGAATGTAACGTCCCAAGATGGCGTGCGACTCCTCTTCTGTGACTCCTTGCAACCGAACATACTTAAATATTCAAGAACTTGGGAGCATTTACCCCGAAATACCACCGTCTTTGTGGGTTTCAGAGCACTTCCCTGTTCTATGACGGAAAGTTTCTCTGGCGGTGCCAAGAATGTCGTATGCCTAAGTCATTACTGCGCTGTGTAGAAGCGACTCTGTCGAAATGCAACGGGAGCTGGTGCCAAGGAAAACCATCCGCGACGGTTGTGATGTTCTGCAGTTCTCTGCACGACGCTAGTTTTAGGCCAGGTTCGTTTACTCGCGAACATATACGGCTGAAAATACTGCGTTGTCACTATCGAAAGCTTGCCGAATATACCTGTGACTAAGGAATAATTTGATGAACATTGGCGGCACCGGAGTTGGAAATGTTTGATGGTTCTTACATGCCTCGAAAAGTATGATTTAAAAATAATGCGACTGTTACGTGAGGTTCTCGATGTATTGTTCTCGTAGTTCACGATGAAGTAAGCACTTCCGAAATATATATTATTAATTTATGTGTTCAGTAAGTTGGTATACTTTCGCTGCATTTGTTAACTTGGTTATAATAGAAGTTAAATAATATTTGGTCAAACAACAAGGAAAATCAACCAGCACTCTGGTTAACATTCCGTGGATAGCACAATTCTGCTGCACTTGCAGAGAGAAATACATTTTTATGTAATTAAGTGCGTTAATTTATTCGGCTTCGAAATGAAACATCTTAGTTTTTCCTGAACAACACACGGGACGCGATCTCTCTGAGGAATTTTAAACTGTAGGACAGAATATGAACTTTTCCACATTTTCTAAATGTGATACGTTTAGAGAAATAAAAAGCAGAAGATTTTTCTTATAACTATAACACTCCGCACTTTCAGAGGAATGTGTTTGTGTACAAAAATAAATTTTCTTCAAATGGTCTCCCATAAAAGTTTTTCGTGAGATGAACGTTTCAGACGCTAAAGCACATTGAAATTCAGTATACATGCCTTGTTCTCATTGGGCAGTCACAGCCAATAGCCTGTCTTCTCATTATGACAGAGTAACAGTTGTGGGAGAGAATGTATGTGCATGTATGTTTTTTTATTGTATTCATGGTAAGATTGTGTATTCCTCCTAACATATACTTTTAAAGCAGATGTTTTCCTTAAAACTGCGTAGCTGTTTTGTTATAAGCAAAACGATGAAAAAAATATTTTTTTTTCGCCGTTTTCCGTTGTTTTTTTAAAACGAATCCCAGTTAGACGGTGCAAATTTTAAATTCAGAATCCGTACTAAAAAAAATAGTATATTTTTTCTCAACGAAATACCGCTTGTCAGTGTTACAAGTGAGAATTCAGGTTGGCGTAATGGATTCAGGTTCTTCCACGAAAACAATTGCATCAAGAACAGCCCTGAAGTTGCTAGTTGCTATACTCATCGCGCCACTTATACAGATTACTCTCCACACGTTGGCAACACAGCGGTGTATGGAATATTCTCGCAGAGGAGACATTGCACAACAGTGTCCCCAAGCGGGACGTTAAGCAAAACAACCGTGTCATCTCGACATGTATGTTGCACGAACCAGGCTCTAGACACTTGCTAGGAATTAAATAAAGCTTATTTTATTTCAGATTCATCACTGTCTCGTTACCTGGTCCAGTATCAACATAACAATAAATAATATCCCAGTTGAATGCGTTGCGAAAACATTTAGACGGCTATGTCATGAATGTTTTGTTCCGCGATTACAAATCAAGATATGACAAAAAACATTAATAATACACTTAAGCAAAATATTTAACAAAAAACGTACTATTTAGCCGCCGTAGTTTAGCTTTTAGTACGCCGTCCAACTTGTGTAGTGCCGGTTAATATGATACGAGCAAATAATGTCTTAAATAGGGTTTGTGCGTTTATTTATAATACATTGTATTGAGTGTCGTTTCTGTTCGATAATAAATAAATAAACCACAGTTAAACTACGTATTTCATTTTGAAAAATAATGAGTCTAAATAGTATTAACTGTTTTGTAATACCGGAAAGCACTCAGCCTATACTAATTTCGTGCCTTCAGTTATTTACCATGTACAGTACATGTTTTCGTATTTATCGTTGACTCTGTATTGTAGGTCCTTTATTATAACCCCATTGCTGATTTTTATCATTAAACACTTTTCTATTATTACTACTACAAATAGTTTTGCTTCGTACCTTATTTTCAAGAAATTTCGCTTTTAAAACAAATGGGCTAAGACGAAATCCAGTGCTATTTGAGCAGCTGGACAGCGTTTTTTACATAATACTTGCGTTAACTTCTGAATAAATGAAAACATCATACTAGAATCATATTAGTCAGTTTCTTCAACAGAAAGTTACCGGTATAGTATTTATCTTATATAATATACCCTACTCGACATAAGGCAAATTAAAATTTTACCAATTTCCCTAGTTATAAAATCAATTTCTCAAAGATCATCCCAAATTTTACTTTCAAAAATTGTAACAATTCTTCCTGAATGTATAAAAAATAAAAATTAAAAAAAAAAAACATATATTGACCGATGGTTAAATAACTTAACTGATGATGAGTTGCTTTAGTATTTAAGTTGCAGTTTACTGAAGTTAATTATTTTACATTTTATAGATTTTAAGTTATTGAATACTGTCTGCATCGATCAATAATTATGTTAAAAATTATTTTTTTTAAATTTGTAATTTATGCCGCATTATACATATTTTTAAATTAATGTAATACTATGACAAGATTTCCTACATAAGTTACCGCAGATATAGAAAATAATTTGTCTAGTAGCACTCACACAGAAGCTTCGCTTATGTGAGTGTGATGTCTTCCATTTTATAAAAGAGTATTTATATAAGTGCTGTAATCTGTAAATGGAAATAAATTAATTAATAAAAGATGGTTAGTGATAGTTTTTTTTATCAAAATTAAGAAATGTTTACCTCATTTGTTTACTCGACTGGTTAGTTATATTTGCCTCCGTGAAGTAGAGGTGTATCACACCAAGAGGTGGTATCTTTCTCCTTGCCTTGGGCGTGGGCAATTTATTTCACTTTTAACGTGGCAGCAAGCCGTGGAAAGTGCGTAAATCACTCCGGCAGCGTTAAGGCCGGCGGGGAGATACTTTTAGTCAGTTTAAACACACGGCATTTAACCTTCCCAAGATCACGACAACCTCCTCCCCCCTGACACATCCTTACACTCCAGCTCCCTTCCCACCAAAGCATCTAGGAATATTTCGTAAGGACGCTGGTCCGATAAAATGCATTATTCTATATTTGTGCCAAACACTGTTCAACTTTTACACGTAAGTCGATATGAAGGTATATCGCGAAACAAACAATTATGTGCCAACATACCCTTGAAAAACTGTGGTTCCTTGCGACATGCATGATAGGGTGTTATACGTCTGACGCAACGTAGCTGTCTCCAAACCAGTAATGGAAATCAAATATTACAATAGCGGGATTCTTATTGGCTAAGTCAAATAACATGACACTATCCCAAATAAAAAAACAATTTAGGGACCGTAGATTTTGCATAATCACTTATGTCATACAATATCCGTTGTTGCGGTGTAAAAAAAAAACAATTAACTTGCAGAAACAATATAATTCATATTGATACTAAATGCTACGTTCAACTTCAAAAAAACCTTTGGTATTTCAATAGGATTACATTTCCAATTTTTTTTTTTAACTTGATGAAAATGAATAAGGCTTTTGCATAATTTTGAAATGTGGCTGTTTTTGAAATTTTCAAAACTAACTTTTGTCAAAAAACGTCAGAAAATACATTGGTAAAATAATTTTCCGTTCCTGTATTTTTATTTTTTAACTTACCTAATTTTTTAAATTTTGGCTACAACGCAACAGCCATTTTGTGACTTTAATGAGTGATTGTGCAGAAACTTTTGGGTCTATTATTATTTGGGGAAATGATATGTTATCTTATGTGTAAAAGTTGAACTATGTCAGGCACAAATATTAAAAAAAATTATTTTCACTGTTCCAACCTCTTTTGTCGTTCCCCATGCTCACGCGGCTTGATTGGCCTGCCAATATTTTAATCCCTCATCTGAAATGTTGTCTTCTGGGAAAATTTAGTTTTAATCTACATTCGACTTTCTAAAATCTTTGTTTAAAATGTGCTATATAAATTACAAATCTACCGTCAAATTATTTTTTACTTTGTTTTTAAAAAAATAACGCACAGGGATATTTGAGGGGAAAATACTTATTTTTGGATGTTTAATTGTCATGTTTTTCTGTACCCTTCTGACAAATTAATCTTTCGGAAAGTGTTGTACGAGACAAGAACAGCACGATATATTTGTATAACTTAGCTGTTATACTTCCCGTGTAACACCAAGCCCGAGCATAAAGATAAGCTAGCAAGGGGATTGATTTGCTTGCACCTTCCGTAAGGGGCGAAGAGAAGTGTTGTTGTGCAAACAATATACAGACTTAAGTTACAGAAGTCCATAATAATATAAGTAATAAAACTCCCTTTCAATTCCATCAATTCATTACGAAATTGATTGACTATCCCTAAAGTATAACCACTTATAATATTGAGGGATTTTCCTTCGTTAGGATAAATTTTACCACGTAGATATGATTATAATTTAAAAGTCCTTACAATATCTAAGCCTTAGGACAGGATAAATTAAACGCTAAAAAATAATAATCTGGACCAAAACATTTGCAACATTTCAATACAATGTCAAAGAAACAGTAGAATTACATAGTGACATTAAGTGTAAAATTTTTAAAAAGAATGAATGTAAGACGTATTTATTTGTATACTGGGTGTATTTTTATGTAATGTTCAGCTTTTTCTAATTTCAGCTTTTGTTTTAAATTTGTTATTTAATTTTTAATTCTTATATTCTATTGCAATTAAGTACAAAAAATTCGTAGTGTTTAGTCATGCATGTTTATGCTAGTAGCGAGCTTAACCTCCTTTACTGTAAATGAAAAAAAATTTAACATCAGAAACAAGTTTACAACACTGCAACTCTTTTGGGACTACTCAAAATAGCTGTTAACGTTTTTTTTTATCAGAGTGCTCTATCTGAAAAAAAAAATCGACATAATACGTAAAACAGGAAGGGGAAGTGTTCGTTTGACTTAAGGTGGTGTATCAGTCGTCATATTAAATTATTTCGTTAATTCGGTTATTTTTTAATTATGAGAAGAAAATTGTAAAATTTGTTATTATAATGTGAATACGATGAACAAATCAAGAATATAAAAAAAAAAATCTATGATTGTAGTGCAGTGCATGATGTACAGAATTCACGCTATAAACGCAATATTCACATTTTTCTTCTCAGAATTAAAACAAAATTAATAAAATAAAACAATCTAACGTACCGACTGATAAACCACTTCAAGTCCATAAATTAAAACAAAAAGCAGGATCACCCGTTATAGTCCTCCGGGAAATTTAGAACACAGACTTTATGCTTATGCCTTTGCATTAAGGTGGTGACTTGACTTCTGTCACAAATTACAGACCAATTCCTATTTTAAGTAACGTATCAAAAATTCTGGAAAAGTGTGTCAAAAATATAAGTGGCTTTCTTAGAGAAAAACTAAATAATATATATGTGTCAGTTCGGTTTCAGGAAAGGTTTAGGTACAACTGATGAATTGGCTAAATTAACTAACTTTGTTCATGATGCAATTGAAACTTGCCAAAGCATTTGATACAGTATCATGTTCAAACTTTTGAAAAAAATGGAAAAAATTTGTATAAGAGGTTTAACAGTTATTTAGAAAATAGAATACAAAGTGTTAAAGTAAACAATAAGCTTGGAAACTCAACGAGAATAAATACAGAAGTCCCGCAGGGAATTACCTATACTTGGTCCAATTTTGTTTTTGATTTATATAAATGATTTGTGCAACATAGATATAAGTGGTCAACTAATATCCTATGCAGATGATACTAAATACGATTCTTTTTACTTCTGATGCATGTTCACCAGTTTTTAATATTGCTAATGAAGAGTTAATGAAAGTGAAATCCATGTTGGACAACAATTTGAGCTCTCTTAATGTAACTAAAACCAAGTGCTAACAACATTGGTCAACCAAAAGATCATCGAGAACTCAAAAAACGTAACTGTAGTTAATTAAATACAAATTGTAAATGTAACGTCGTATAATGAGTAAAGGAAACTAAGTATTTGGGTTTTATGTTGAATTGTAATTTAAAATTGGACAGGCATGTTTATTATTTAACTAAAAAAATTCGCAAAACAATATATTAATTTGTTGAACTTAGATGTGTTTTATCAATTGAATATATAATAATTATGTAGCCATTATTCAATCTGTTCTGCTGTACGGCATATTAGCATGGGGATGTATGAGCAAAACGACAATCAAGCCACTTATCTTGATACAAAAAGTTATTTTCGAACTGTGTTTATAAATACATTTAACCATCCATCAAAGGAACGTTTTAGTCTTTTGAGAGTATTCAATATCAGAAAGTTGTATAGTAGAACCATATTAGTCAGTTTCTTCAATATAAAGTTACCAGTACAGTACTTATCTCTTTGATATCCTATTCGGCATAAGAAAACTAAAAATTTACGAATTCCCCTGGTTCACAAAACAATTTCTCAAAGATCATCCACATTCTTGCTTTCAAAAATTTTAACAATTCTTCCTAAATATATAAAAAATAAAAATCTAAACCAGAAAAAAATGTATATTAATCGATGATTAAATACCTCAACTGATGACGAATTGTCTTAAATTTTTAAGTACTTGTTTACTTTAGTTAATAATTTAACATTTTATATATTTTAAATGGTTAAATACTATCTGTATCCATCAATAATTCATTTCAAAAAATTAAAAATTTTTTAAGTGTGTAATTTGTGTACCATTTTCTTTTTCTTTTTTCAAATAAATTTAATGCTATGAGAAGTTTTCTTACGTAAATTACCGCAGCAATAGAAAATAAATTGTCTAACAGCACTCAGACACAAACTTCCTTTATGTGAGTGCCATGTTTTCCATTTTATAAAAAGTATTAATGTAAGTGATGTAATCTGTAAACGGCAATAATAAGTAAAAAAAATTAGAGCTCCTTGAAATAATGCGGTATAATTTTTAATTCGCGTGGTAGTGTAGCGTATTCAAACGACTTGTAATTAGCGTTGCGTTCGTAACTGGCTCTAGACTAATTTGACGTCTCATGTAAGGCACTGGTCCCATTATAAAGAAACACCTGAATGCTGACCCAATCATGTGGCACCATTGTTTTAGCAAGCAGCCAATGAACATCTGCTGTCAGCTTGAATACACAGATATTCTTTGAGCTAGCCTTCAGGTCAGTGAACTCTTGAAATTTTCCCGACTCTGTACAAAAATAAATGCCAAAATTAATTAATGGAAATTTTGGGGTGTTGCAAAGCCAATATGCCAAAATAAAAAATACAGCAACTCTTGATAATGGTTTATACCAGCAGTGCTGTAGTGCCAAAATTGGCACAGGGTATACTCATGACCAAGGTAATATTAGTACAGGGTATATGTACTCACGACCAAGGTACGGCCATTTCCTGGTACCAGGTCGCCAACACAAGGAAAGCAGAAGGTATATTGTATTGAGTTGAATCAACGCGTGTACCCCCGACTACAGTACTGTATACCAGCCTTTTGCTTAACAATATTGTTGCGTGCCATGTACCTGGAGGCCGGTGGTCGTCGGCTGTTTCGTAACACTTTGTGGATTGGCCCCTGAATCATAGGTCGGTCGGCTATGTGATGAAAGTCACGCCGAAGCTACGTCATAGATACCTGTCCCAACTGCCTCTTAACCCTTCGAGGGCGGCCTACGTGATTCAAGTCATGTCCGAAACATGTTGTAATATCTATTTTTAGACCCCTGAAATGAAGGGAGTCCCCAACTGTTTTGACGAGTATATAAGCGCCGAATCGACAACTTTGGGTGGAGTTCGCTATTGGTCGTGCTAGAGGAAGGTGCTATGCCTGTGGAGGGAGACTGGTGAAGACATCTTGGTGACGTCAGAGTCTACTGTGAGGCGGCAGGCGGCTACCATCGGAGCAGTGTTGGGCGAACCAAGAGGACTGCTGCGGCGGGCTGACGAGCGAAGAAGGAGGTGCGCGACGGGAGTCGAACCGAAGACCTCGAGAGTGAAGACAGCGGTGCACTCGGGGTGCTGCGCAGCACATGGCGATTCATCACCACTGCGAACTATTTAGGTTGTACACTGTCACTATTTGAGAGACTGTTGATTGGATATATGACTGAATTTTATTGTGATTTGTAGTGTTCAATTAATTGATGGTAGACATTTTTGTGCTTTAATGGTAAAGTTAGTTAATGTGTCTGTGGCACAGGAGTAATTGTGTGCATAACTAATTATGCTGTGAATATTATAGTTGATTGCTGTTTCATGTTTTTGTAAGCTTTGTGAGCTAGTAAATCAATAACTTAATTCAACTCTTTTATTTCTAATTATAACACCTCTATCCCAAAAGAACTCATGGGAATTGCCCACATATAAAGTTTTTACTTAAACTTGTAACAATATTTTCAGGGTGTTGTATTTATGGGACACTAGTTTATCTCTGACGTGGCGATTTCATTCCTTCGATTCGGGAGCAAACAATTATGGTTAACAAATGCGTCATTCTGGCAAAAAAAAATTGTTTGTAAAGTTGGCAAAAACTTTCGTCTAAGATTGCTATTTTGAAGTTTTTCTATCTTACCTTCCAGAAACCTGTATATTTTAACTTGAGGTTTGAAGCGTTATCTTATGTACAGGGACCCATGATTTACGAGAAAATAACTTTGTACCAACTTGTGCCAGTGCCTTACGTGGATATATATCTGCAGCTCTGGTCCATATTCAGTGGATGGATGTTTTAACTCTGTCACGGCTTGGGGTTCCACCCGCAAATCACAGACGTATGGTGTCGCAGTAACGTTGATCTGGTTGGCGCAGACAAATGAGAGTCGGCTCGTTACAAGGACACTTTGCCGATAACCGTAAAACAGACAGACGTGCACATAAGGTACTCAAATGCATTGGTGCGAAATTCTTTTCTCTAAAATCAGGGGTCTATATTATGTACTATGCCTAGAGATGACGGTTAGAGACACTGAAAAATCGCAGGAATAGTTGACTGTTTGCTAGGCTCCAACGTGATGTATATAATACTGAATGTTTCGTATCAACATTGGCTATCGTTTATTTGTAGCATCAACAGGCCCCAGTTAAAACTGCACAGCTTGGACACACAGCGTGTCATATGTCCCAAAACTGTTCACACGTGTCACGGTTAATATAATACAGTTTATTGGAGACTATTTTTAACATTTTCGCTAGTTTCCAGTGTCTCTAATGATGGTATATCTCGAAAAAATGTAGATTCTCGTGACCAGTTTGATTGGGTGATATACGTCGGACACGACGTAGCTGTCTGCAGACCAATAATATGTACCAAATATTACAATAGCTGAATTCTTATTGGCTTAGTCAAATAGGGAAACTGCTATATGTACCAATCGAAAGCCAGTAATCTTTTCATAAGCTGAGCGTGCGTTGAAACCCAGCAAAAGCAAACAGTTTATTTTTCTATCATCTCCAACTATGACTTTTAAGTTTTGAAATAACAGCTTTAGTTCTATAGTCTGTGCATTATAAGTTCTCCTGCTTGTGACATTTTCTTCTGAGAAGTGTGTCTTTCTGTTTGCGGGATTTCTCTTCTGAGAAGTGTGTTTGTAAACACTGTTGCAGAGGCCCTATTTTTCCAAGAAGTCAGGACAGTTTAAGGTCCACGTAATGGTGTTGCTTTGCATCTTTCTCAGAAGAGTAATATCAAAATCAGGCAAACTGTTTCTGAACAGATAGGGACCTGAAAAATTCGCGTTTTCCTTTGGACACACGCTAGAATTGGAAGAACTATATGTTAGTGCCCCCGTGTTAATTGACACCTGGACTATTTGACACTTCTTGGAGTACGCTAACCAGTAATAAATAAGAAACTAAAAGCAGGCCCACTCGTGTGATATCACTGTGTTAGCTAGCAGCCTATGAGCAACTGCTGTCTGCTTGAGTTCAAATATAATCTTGGAGGTTAGATTACAAGTCAGCGAACCCGGGAATTTTTCTCTTCTCTACGTATAGACCATACGACTGCAGCGCTTCCTAGTGGCGGACACAGCGACACGCAAAATTCAGAGCGTGAAAATACGTACAAATGACAGAATTCTACCTTTAGAACTCTTTGTTGTCTAATATATATTAAAAAACTGGTAGAATTCCTCTGGAATTGTTTTTTTTTCGGATGTTTGTGTGTGTTCTATGTCTGTTTTTGTTACTTTTGTAATTTTTGTACTTTGTTATTCAACACAAGTTTGATCGGTAAAACATGAGCAATGGCGTATATTCACAAACCAATAAATTCTAATTGTAAACTACCTTTGCAACAAATATTTAAACATCTCACAAATGAAATTATTACTTAGCGACTCCTATAACTTTGTCATTTCACTGGGGAAAAACAGCCTACTTTCCACGCGCTTGCTGGAACAAAGAAGAATCCTCCACAGCACGCCGAAGCCAAACAGAAGCGGACTCCAGAGAATGGCGCATGCATTTGCGTAGGTGTACGTCTGTATCAAAGGAACCACTGCTCGATTTTCCTCTTCACCTACACAACTTGTTTCGACTACGTAAGTGTGCGACATCGCTACCCTCGTTACACTAAAACGTTCGGCGTTCCCTTTGAACTTAGACCAGAATCCCAATATGTACGCTGTAAAAAAATTGGTTTTTTAACTAAGCACACCTATGTACTGGAGTTTTAAGAAAGTATTGTAAAATTGTTTCCCAGACGTCAGTGGTAGCGACTCTGTGTATTTATGGGTAACCGTCAAAAGTGTACTGACGTTACCAGAATGTACAGTAACAATGCTGATCATCAGAAACCAACAAACTAAAGAATGGTAAGCGTCCCATACTGTGCATGGGTTAAAAACTTCCAGTACTTTTCAGGACGATTTTTACAGTGTATCATATGCTGTGCGAAAAATTCACTGTTCAATCTTAGCATTCTAATCACATTTATGTCTCTGTCTGTACGTGTAATAGATGCTAGGTGTCAGGTTATTTTTTTTTCTTACAAAACTTTGACTTCTGTGCAACATTTCACGTGTATTCATAACACAGGAAGTCTTATATTTCTTTCGACGCAGAAAACATGCATATAAATTATCATATACTGTAGATGAAGTCACTTATAGGTCCTGCGTTAAAGTCCATTTTTTTTTTCACTCTCGGGCAGTTCTTTTCCTACCCGCTTATGTGAATAAGATTGAACAGTTATCATTAAAATAATTACTTAGAACATATTTTAGCGAGCCAAAACCTATTTTGAGAAAATCAGCCTAATTCGATTTGTAAACTTATGAAACAAAGTTCTTCGAGATAGAATTACCTTAAAAATTATAATACCGACAGCACTAACATACTTTTAAAATTTTTTTCATCTGTAACGTGCTACGCAAATAAAATAAAAGTTTTTTTTTATTACTGACTATTGTGTTCATGTGCGGTCATTTAACAAAAAAAAAAATGCAATTTTATTTCAAACAGTGCCGTGCTATTTGTTTTTAATTTTGTTAAACCTTAAACCCGTATATGAACTTTTTTTTATCAAGCTTTCTTGACTCGACCAACTAAAGAAAAGATTAGGTTCACACTAGTAAAAAAAAAAAAAAAAAAAAAAAAAAAAAAAAAAAAAAAAAAAAAAAAAAAAAAAAAAAAAAAAAAAAAAAAAAAAAAAAAAAAAAAACTTTTTTTTTTTTTTTTCGTTTTCCTGTGTGTTATTAAGTACACCGTTTACAGGTTGGGAATTGCAGATGTACAAATTTTTACGTGTTAATGAAAAATATGCATTGTACTTTCGTAACGTTACGTGATTGCAAACGTCTACATAAATCAACATTCTTCCTGTTAGTTTTGTTGAATGCATAAAATAATTGCTTTATACAAGAAATCAAACACATACCTTTATTAACCAGTACTTTAAACATACTTAGAAAAGGACGATGTTAAGAAATAAATTTAACCATAAATTATATATTTATGTATATACATAACACTATAAAATAAAAAATCTTACGAATCGTTATTTTAAATTCCCACCCAACATGCAGTTCTTTATATGGAAGGCAACAACAAATCAAAATTCAAATTCAGATTATTACCTTGCACTCAGCGGAATATTATAATTTAAATATTTTATTTGTAAACAAATGTGTTTAATTTCAAACTGTATAATTGTCACATTGATAATATTAACAGACCCACAATTACTTAAGTGCAGCGGTTGAGAGTACATAAATTTTTTTAATGTGAACTTGTATAATTTATGTCTGTATATTTTTAAAAATGTCGAAACTGCCAACAGAAATCGTTTTGAACAAAACGATAAATAATTAAAATGTAAAACCATCTAATCTGCTGGAGAAACTTTTGATTACTTGAACTACACTCAACGTAAGTTTCTGAACCGCTTACTCGTTTCATGGTACAAGTTTAACTTTGTTTGTGTTGGAAATCTGTATGTAATTCTCGATTCTAGATACTAATTAATCATTCAGAAAGACTGTTACTGACGTGCCCTGAAGTAGAAGTTTTCTGAAAGACTCCCTGGGGTGAGTAGATGTCTGGGAAGTTAGTGAAATGTTAATCGCTGCCGGCGAAACCTTCAAGAAGATGCGCCATGACAGCTGATTGAGTGCGAAACTGTATGCACAGATTACTCTAAGTTACGAGAATTACTTCATCTGGGGTAGATCCTTTAAAAAAAAGCATTCACTTCTTTCATCTTTTCTCGGAAACTACTTACTGTGTTTGAAAATAAATTTCATGGGTAATAGACAAACATGTCCACGTTTCTAACTATTCAATCTTTTTAACTATAAGTCAATAAAAAACATTAAGGAAAGAAATAAGAAAAACATATTCCCTTTACTTTCTTGTAGGCCTTCATTTTCTGAGAGAGTACTGGGAAAATATTAAGGGTTAGTCATAACTGTGCATATTGGGTGCAATTTGTGTTATTATTGTTTCACCGTTTTAAAAATAACATAATAAGGGTCTGGCTATTTAGTTTTGCAGTGGTTTTGTAAATTGTATCACGCAAATTAATTTATATATCGAAGATTCGTTCTTACAGTTTTAAGACATACATCATCGTTTGTATCTTAATTTTTCAGTTGCAATACAACAAACGGATTTTTAGAATTCTGCCCCTGAAATTTCACATAATTTGTTGTCAAAACAAGCCAAAATGAAGCAAAATAATATTTTGCTAGCTGACTGCACAGTCTCAGATTTTTCCAAAGCATTTGGTTTAAAAATTATTTTTTTTGAGTTATTTGCAATTGTTTGTAATAAATAGAAGACCATGGCCTTAATGACAGTTTTCAACCGCGCATCACTTATATCGTCACTTAAAAGCACAAAGTGTTCAATTATTGTCGAGGACTCTTCCTAAATATCCAAAATCAGTAGCATTGTCCTATAGTCATCACACACTTGTTATTCGTCGATGATCACATTTTGAAATAAGATACGTTTCAGTCTAGAAGATTCCCATCCTCTCTTCGAGGTTTGGAACCGTTCGGTAAATATCAGCCTCAGACGCTAGTAACTGTACTTCTTTGGGTTACCGTCGATAAGTTATCATTATGAAATGGTTCCGATGTTAAATTCGTTTGTTTTGCATTTATCTACCACAAATATGAATCAATAAAAAAAGTTAATTTGGCAATTTATTCAAAGTAAAACGTTTAATATATTATTAGCGTAGAACCACTTGATAATTTCCTGCTTCTACAACATTGATCATGCTAACAACGTATTTTTAGAGTAGGAACACGTAGTTTACAAGGTAATAAAATTTTCTTTAATGGAATGCAGTCAATAATTTCGTATTTTGAAGTATGCGCAAAGTAATAATACAAAATACTAAGCTTCTAAATACACAACCATTCATGCATTCCAAATCTGGTCACGTGACCATTCAGTGTACTGAAGTGAAGTGAAGAAATTTTGGTTAGTTCTAGCAGTGATGTTTTCAATATTGGTAAGGTTAATTCCACTACAGGATAGAAAGATTAGTGTTAAAAATTTGTCACAGGGAAAAATTATATCGATTGAGCGCTGGTACCGGTAATGAGTGCATACTGACCAATCACAGAGCTTTCCTGAATTTTAAGATGCATAAAGTTGATAATTTAAAACGCGAAATTCGTTCCTTTTCACATTATAACTATTTTTAATGACTTCTATCATTTTCAAGCATGTTTAAAATAAATTTTACTACAGTTTCGTATTTTTCTGGTACAATAGCATAAGCAGCGAAACTATTGGCAGAAACTTTCCCTTTGCCAAACTCTCCCATAAAAAACATATTTTCTTTCTACCCTGTAGTATAATTGGTAAGAGGTGATATGAAATGAGTACGGAGCTGCACCAGAATGAAGGGTCGGGGGAAATGGGAGGTCTCAGAAAAAAACCGTCGACCAACTTCATCGTCCGGTACGATTCCCTCATGCGAAAATCCGGATTGTCCCCACCGGGAATGGAACATGAATTTTGTGAGAGGCTAGCACTCTAACTACTGCACCAACCACAGGCCTTTTAGTTTACTTATTGCCAATAGGAACAAAGTAGGAGTTGAGAAGTGCTTCCAGCTATAGATAAGCTTCGATATACACCGATATTAAAAATATACAAGCATTCTGTTTGGTCAGCAGTAGTTCGGGCGTAATGAATCATTCGCGGAAGGCCAAGTTCAGAGTTAATCGCCTCGTAAATACGCTTGTAGATAGAAAAATGAACATTAGAGAGGGTAAAAGATAAAAAAAAAAAAAATTCTGACTCTTCCCTACTCTGTGAAAACAAACGTAGGCGCCAAGTAAAACATAAGATTATTATCGCGGTGGAAGGCATTTTCTCTTGTGCGTATAAAGATCTAGAGCAAAAAAAAAATAAAAAATTAAGTTTCTGTTGTATCGGAAAATTAAGTATGAAAATATATTATCCCTGGAATACACAGTTCAAACTATATTGACAAAAGTAGGCTACTAAATTCTAACATATCCGTTTAAATTTAATACGGTTAACTCTTTCTCTTCGTCTCTGTCTCTGCCCCCCCTCTCTCTCTCTCTCTGTACATACATACAAAATTTTCTTATCTATCTATACACAAATCCACACCCTCTATCCAAAAAATGTTTTCATAACTCGACACTGAACATGCGATCAAAACTTCTGATGACTATTATATTTCAGGAAAATAATTCGTGCTATGTCTGCTTTTCTTCAAGACGTAATATTGCCGTAGTTGCCGTAGTTACCATTGATAAAAAAACTTGGGGTGCTGGCTATCAATTGACCTGAATGTTTAATCGCTGACTGTTCGAAAAGGTAGTCTTTGTGAAATGTAAGTAGAGAGCACCCCACGCTTGTATTAAAATAAAATGTATTTTACTGTGTCTTTATTTTTATTTCAATCGTATTTAAAAATAATATAAGTTATGCTGAACTGTGGGCCATCCTACCACTGTTGAACAAAACCTTTAAATTCTACTTAAAGCTAATTTAATTTATAAAAGCGTGTTAGAAAGTATCCTAAAGACATCTGTGACATGACAGTTCCATCCATTTTCTGTTGTTATTGTCAAATTTAATGGCCTAGCCTATATACATTCATATATTTATTTATTTTCTGATGGTGTACAATATTTTCTGTCAATGTAGTAAACATGTAATGTAAAGACACATACAAGCCAAGTCAACAATAAAAACGTTTGAATTAGTAATTTTTTTTAAACATGAACTTATTAATTTTGTCAGAACACCAGCAATTGCCACGGAATTACTGTACTGTCAGAAATTCTTAGTACGTCTGCAAAGAAAAAATTAAATAATACGGACGCCTGGAAGTGGGTGAAAACTGTATTGAAGGTTTCCCTTGCATGTATACAGGTCAAGCTAATAAAAGCGTGTTGAAATTACAATTATTTCTGCAGACAAATTCGTGCTACGTGTAACAAATATATCACCAAATATATCCAATTAGAACTGCACATGGGCTAGTTAAGGTTAGGTAATGATTATGCGCATGTCTCACTCGACGCAACTGTTAATTAAGGGGTATGGAAAGGTACGATGTCGAACGGACGACCGGAATATTCTATCGTCAATAAAATCTGAACTACTCATCAAAATTCGATGAGATTTTTTTTGCCGAGTAGATATTTTATCAGCGAACGTTTATTTATATAGCATTTTGCAGTAGTATGCTTTACTTTCGAGTAAAAAATTAAAAACTGCTTTTAGAAAAATAAGGGCTTGAGTCAACAAAATATACAAAAATGGAAAACTGTCATTTTGATAATCTGTAATATGATAATATCTAGGCCTCTATAATAACCTAATTTATAAAATAGTTGCGTTTTGATTTGAAAATAATTTCACTATTATAAAATCTCTGCGCGTGAGGTTTACAGATATTAAAATAATTTTCATATGAAAACACGTGTTTTTTTTTTAATTACGATATTATACAGACCTAAATTTTATATTTTTAAAAATTATAAAAATTTTTGTTTTCAATTTTTGTATCTATTTTGGTTTCAAGCCCTTATTTTACTAAAACAGTTATCAATTTTTTACTCGAAAGTAAAGTATACTACTGCGAAATGCTATATAAATAAACTTTCGCTACTAAAATATCAACACGGCAAAAAATCTTATAGAATTTTGGTTAGTAGTTCAGATTTTATTGACAATTGACTATTCAAGTCATCCGCTCGACATCGGACCTTTCCGTAGCCCTTAATACGCGTAAGTATTACAATAGACGGTTATATGTCGTAGTCTGAAGTAAAATAGGTTTGCTGACTTACGTGACCAGAGTTTGTTTATCACCATATCGCATGTAGTACACGCCTGCAAGCAATTGGTGTAAAAAAGTGGGAATAAAATAACGTAGACATTTTAATTAATGTGATATACGCAACCAATTTTTACGTCATTTTATTTACACTGCATTCGACACTCGTGCCTTGTTTCTATCTTAAATGTATTGTCACATCCATCCACTCACATACTTAATCACAAAAATATGCGGGGGGCTCCCACCAAGGCGATTCGGGTTCGACTCCCGGCGGGGTCGGTTCACCCAAATTTCGCATGTGGGAATCGTGCCGGACGATTCCGCTGGTCGGCGGGTTGTCTCGGGGATATCCAGTTTCTCCTGCTCCTTCATTCCGGCGTCGGTCCATACACTATGTCATCCCTTACCTGCACTTAAGACCTAGATGTTGAGCGCTGCCCAAAAGTTCTTCACTCATTTGAAGTGTAATTTTTTTTACGCCGATTAACAAGTCCGTCCGCCAACTGCAGCTTATCCTGTTCTCGAACAGGGTAGCTTGAATATGAGACGAGAGGGCTTTATGGTCCCTTAACAACGCCGTCGACCAGCGCGTTAGAGGCTCAGAAATGACGGAGACGTAAGGGCGACCTTGAAACGCGCATCAAATGCCGCATCGCCTCAACGAGCCAAGCTCTGAACTAGCGTGCAAGCTTCCCGTCGAACAGTTTTTACTATGAGACACTAAGCGGTGACTATATAATTTTATTGGTGGAAAGTCTGCAACTAAGTTCAGTGCAGGTCGCAACTTGAGTTTCACATACATCCGGTTAGTATATTTTGAAGTAAGGCAGTCAGGAAAGGCCATTTTAGCCATGTTGGAGAGCTTAGAAACAGTGCTTCTAATTAGCAGAGTGTCTTAACAATGAGGTCCCGACCTTGTCTGAAGTGTTATTTTTTTCGTACGTTGACACAACGGACACGCATGGAATTGTTTCGTGGAAGAAACCTGTTTACGAACACACTACAACGCATTAGAAGCATGAGGTAGGCGGCCGCCTTAAGAGGCTGTGTCACCCCTTTTGTTAATAATGTTCGTTTTCATTTAATAAATGAAGGATATGACGAATAACCAGCATGGTTATTTATAGAAATATTACATTTTACTATTATGTGCGTAATATTGGATGAAATCGAAACTGGGAGTTATTTAGTCTTTATTATTTGACGAGAGAGAAATCTTATGTTAAAATTTAAATAAGCTTAATTATTTCATAAATACGCTTGAATTATTTTGAATACAATATACATAACGAAAGGTTATGTAAATAGCTACATCCCTATTAAAATAATTTCAATTAAATCTTTGCAAGTTTATATCACGATGGAATTAAGAAAAATTCATCATAATATGTAGCACCGGCTGTTTACAACAGATGAGGGTGAAGTAAGAAGAAGAGACAACACAATAGACATTCCCGAGCCAGGATTCGAACGCAGGACCTCTCGTACCGAAGGCTGGCGTCTAACCGATTATGCTTCGGATGTCTGCGAGAAGACAGAATGTAAAAATGATATTTGTAAATTTAGTACAACTACGTAAAGGAGTGTTGAGAAAGTAGGTATAGTAAAATTGTTTCCCATTCAACAACGGTATCGTTCTTTTGAATATTTTAAGGCAACTGTCAAATGTATACTGACGTCACCAGACTTACGTAGTGATGATATTGATCACTTCCTACATTTATACGCTTAAGAGTCTCCCTACCTGCACTTGAAATGCGTTGCAGAGAGTTGCGATTATTCTTTTCTTACCGAAACTACTAAACGCGTATTATACTTGTGTATCTGCGAAAAGAACACACACTTCTAGTCATGTCACTATGGTTCCAAACATTTAGCACGTTTCTTTAAAACATTGTTTTCGGGCCCTCAAAGTGGCAAAAAAAAGGCGGTTTTCAGACTGCCGTATCCGTAAAAATAACAACTGGATTCGAAAAACGTAACTATAGAAACAAGCGTTAGACTTTTAACCACGCTGTCTATAAATAAAATAACGTGGCCACCGCTTAAAGTCCCATAGGAAAATGGACAATAGTAAAGCACTGCACGGCATCTGAGTAGCTTGCGCGGAGAGGCGATAATGCACTATATACGTCTGTCAACGGCAACCTTACCGCTCCTGTATCACGCACACAAACGCAGCTTATTTATGGAGGCCCCTTAAGCATGGTAAGTAAGTATTCAATACTCTGTGTGGGATAAAAACGTACAAAACTATTTAGGAAGATTTTACGGAGCATTCTCGTGACTTGCTGAACACTTGGGAAATTTACTCAGGTATTTGTTCGTCTGAAATGTATTCCACCTCACCCTACACTCAGGAATGAATATTATTGCCTAATGTACACAACTGACATTTGTTGCAGGTTCCAATGATTCAGCCCACACAGTTGTCATTTCTCGTAACTGTCACTTACCCGGAGGCGCATGTGTCACTGTACGGAATGTTCACCCGGTGTAACTGCATCTGGTACTCAGCGAAATTGCCAGAAGGTACGCTTGTCACTCAGTGCAAATCAAACGATGTGGGAGAGTCACTATGGAGCCGCGGTGTCCAAATGATCCGCCCACTCTCCTCCCAACACGGCAATTCGGGTTCGATTCCCGGTGGGATTGTCCCAGTATTTTTCGCATGTGGGAAACGTGGTAGACGTTGCCGTTTGCACGCTGATTTTCTCAAGGCACTCCTGTTTCCTCCGATCTTGCATTCCGTCACTGTTCCATCTGAAGGGTCTGATTTAATGTCGTCCCTCATTCATCACAGGTCTTCCAGGTTGGGTATTGGAGATGGGCTGCCACATCTCGTAATCATAATCAGAGATGAAACGGTGCGAGGAGAATCCTTGCAGCTGTGCACGGTTATTATCACGGAGGTAGCATAAGGTCGGAATGACGGCGAGGGGAGAGAAGCCAAGAGGGGGGAGATGTAGTCAGCAATTTAGCCAGCCGCCATACTTCTTTAACCTCAAAAGTACACATCAGACTGGAATTTTTAAGGTAAATGTATGCATTATGCTCTTTAATGGATGTTTTAGGTTGAAAACTCTATATTTTAGTCCTGTTTACATACCTCCTAATCAATATTTCCTCAATGTTTTTTTAGTCAGCCATATTGTTCATAGCCACGTAAAGAGTATGTTTGATTACAGACTCCCGGTGACATGCTCCATCTGGACCCATCTATCATCTTTGGTTATTATTGTTTCTACGCGCGATTGTCATCCTGCGGAAGAATCACGTGGTGCTACTTTCATCGGACGTAATAGTCGCATGAGACTAAATACACTTGGCGCAAGATTTATTCAGCGCATTTGTCATTCTTCGAAAGAGTCATGTGGTCATTTAGTGCAAGTGTCACTATATGGTATTGTCACCCGGCGGAAGAGTCTCTTGGTACGCTACCGTCATTTAGTGCAAGTGTCACTACGCGCTATTGTCACACGAAACAACCGTCTCTTTGTGTGCTACAATCATTCGTTGCAAGCGTCACTACGCGTTATTGTCACCCGGCGCAAGAGTCATTTGGTGCTATTGTCATTCGACGTGTTTCTATGCGCCATTGAAACCGGCACAAAAGTCACTTGGTGCTACCTTCATTCGGTGCAAGTGTCACTATGCGCTATTGTCACTCGGCGCAAGACTCGCTTGGTGCCACGGTAGAAGGTAGGCGACGAGTGCAGACGTCCCTGTGGGGCCGGGGTTGGCGCAGTGGATAGAACACTCACCTCCCGCCAACGAGATTCAGGTTCAAATCCTGCCGGGGTCGGTTCCCGGATTTTCGCATGTGGGAACATGCCGGACGATGCCACTGGTCGGCGGGTTTTCTCGGGTATCTCCCGTTTCCTACGCCTCTTCATTCCGGCGCTGTTCGACGCTCACCTCATGTCCTCCCTCACCCGCGCTGAAGACCTCGATGCTAAAGCCCTAAACATTGAAATCTTTAACATTTGACTTTACTATAGCTTTCAATACATTGCTTCTTATGAGCTCGTATACAATGGCGCCGCCAAACGTAAAGTCAAGCAGTCTTGACTTTACGTTTCCGATAAACTGAATACCTAAAGATAAAAAAAATTATTTCTATGCATTGTTTTATTCACCAATACTAAGATTTCATGAAAAATATAACAGTTATGGTTTAAATGTAATCGGAAAAACTTACAAATAGAATTTGAGAAATATTTGTATACGAACAGTAAGTTTCGTCAATAGATGGCGTTGATTTTGTTCTGCAAAATAATATCAAAAGTGGAAAATATTTAAATAACTGGGCTATTTTTTAATATCTACGTGATATAATTTTATTGCAAATACACAATGATTTTATCACAATCCTTTCGTTTCAAAAAATGGATTCTAAAATCCTTTATCAACTGTCGTTCCTTTAGCTTTACGTTTTTATTGTGTATTGACAAAATACTTAAAGTAAAGGAAACGTAAAGACAAATGTTAAAGTAATCAGTTCTGTGTAGGGCTTAAGAGGGCGTGGTACATAGTTCAACGCTAAAAGCATTAGTCTATAACTGTAGATTTCTTGAAGCAAATTTGCGAAAATTCGACAATAGCAATCATAGACAATAGTTTTAGCCAACGTTTTCAACACAATTGTTTTATGGGTTACAGACTTCTGAGGCACAATCTCTGACGCCGGAACCTCGAGCATTTAACTGTGGCGCAAAACATCACGCGTAACGAATGAGTAATTCTGGTCAAATATTTACTCATAAAGTTGGCAAATACCATTATCTAGGATTGTCATTGAGTATTTTATCCACATTAGCTTCGAAACAAGCGTGGAAAACAACTGATATTTTAAGCGTTTATTTATATACCACGCACTCTTAAGGGTGTTCAAGTGCGATAAAATCATATTTTTATACCTTTATGAAATAGTGTTAGTTCAGCAGACGATACTTGTGAGTGCAGTTTCCTCTTACAAAACAATATTAGCTCTCATAGTTTTCTCATAACGGTACGACAAAGTCAAAATTTGGTTGTTCTGCTGCCATGCAAATAGTGAAAACCAACTGACCTACATAAACAAAATAATTCACTGTGATATAACATTCCATGAGCTATGCAATAAAGGATTTTAGAGACCATAACGTAATATTTTGAATTTTTTTAAAAAAATCGAAAAAATACAAGAAAAAAGTTGAAAATTCAGAATTTTTTTAAAATACAAAAATTGTTCACGTGATTTTTTAAAAAAATGTTTCATTACGTAGTCCGTCATATGTTATTTCACTGTGAATTATTTCACTTACATAAGTCAATTGGTTTTCACTATTTGCAAGGCAGCAGAACATGCCAATTTTGACTTTGATGCGCCATAATGAAAAAATTACGCGAGTTAAAATTGTTTCGTAAGAGGAAAATGTACTTACAAGTATCGTCTATAAAACTAACAATATTTCATAAAAATATAAAATTATGATTTTATCGCACTTGAACACTCTTTAAGCGCTGACCAAAATCACTTGTCTGCCGTACCTGTGTTTGCCGGGCTGTGAAGGGGTGGTTCAGCGGCCCGTCTCTGGCGGCATCGGCGTGCGTCCTTCGCGTTCCACGTCGTCCTCTGGGAAACTGTCACTGCTGGTGGCGCTCCTGGCGGCCGCTGCCCACATCCCGGCTGCTGCGCAAAAACAAACACACACCAGAGTCACGTGACGATCTGCCCGCGGCATTGTTCCAGCGTGTCGCAATTCTCGCCGACATTCCAAACAGTGACCAGACACGGTGCGATTTACGCTGCAAGAGAGACAGAAAACTGCTTGTTTGAACTAAAATACCACGCACATTCAGGATTTTGGATGTGTACTGCCACAGCTTAGATAAGAGCCCAGTACAGCAGGCGCTTGATGGCGTGTTTGAGTTACGGAAACAGGGGAATGATTGGCTCTGGTGTCAACAACGGCATCGCCTTTTTTTGGCGCAGGTCGTGAAAATGGTGTGCAGTTGTTTGTTCGTTTGCTTTTTCCTGTCGGACTTTAAGCGGTGACCCTATCGTTTTATTTAAAGAGTCCGTGTTGTAAATTCCAGCGCGTTCTTCTCTGTTTTTATTTTACGCCTCCGGTTGTATTTTTTTTTTTTTCGTGACAGCAGTCTGAAAAAAATAAAACGTTTTTAGCCATTTAGATCTCTCCCTCCCCCCCTCCAAAACATGCTTAATAATAAATCTAAATAGAGAGGCATGGTTTTAAATATTTAGTTTTCTTCTTTTCGTAGATAAAGATATCGAACGTATGTTTAGTAGTATATCTTAAAAATTGTTACTCAAAACACGCTGCAACGCTATCCATATGCCAGTTGTAAGGGCTCTTAAAAGATGGATGGTTTAATACAAAATGTAGTAGCTTCAAGGGTATAGAGACCCGGAAATTTCTCGGGTTCAAATAACAGCCGGCTAGACTCCACAGTCCTGTATACACAATGTCTAGAGATGATGATACATCGTGAAAATATTTTGTGCCAACATACCCTTGAAACAATGTAGTTTATTGTAACACGCATGATTGGGTAATACACGTGTGACACAACGTAGCTGTCTGCAGACCAATTATACTAAAATAGCTGGATTACTATTGGCTCAGTCAAGTAGGGCAACAGCTCCACGTACAAGCTAAAGCCAGTAATCTTCTGGTAAACTGAACGTGCGTTGAAATCCAGCAAACAGTCAAGTTTTCCCGTGATAAACCATCATCTCTAACTATGTTTTCAGGTACTCGTTCATTGGTCGCTGCTCCAGTGAGTGGTTAGTTGTGCATATGACATGGTAACTCGGGAGTCTGAGCGTCTTCATACATGTTTATTATTGGTTCACAGACTTCAAGGACGAATTTCATAAACAATAATCCAATCACGAGGGTGATTCACACGTACAAGTGTTCGAAATCCATCGTCGCCCCGAATGAACTGGCGAAATTTCCGGTACCTTATTCATGAGTAGGGATGGCTGAAATCGAGAGAATTTTTTTCTGCCAGCGTATTAGCAATTTAGAGTAATGTTCAGTGCCGTGTGTATTTGGACGAAGGTTTGTGACATAGTTTAGCTGTTTACATACGAATCACAGACGTTCTGACGTAGTGCACTAGAATTATCATTGGCCTAGTCAAATAGGGACTCTCCAGTAACGAAAATAGAAGCGTCGGAAATGAACACATCACGTTGAAGGCTAGCAAACAGTCAAATTGTCCCGCGATAAATCACCACCCCTAAAAATGAGGCATAACTAGAGATGATGGTTTATCGCGGGATATCTTGAATGTTTGCTTGTTTTCAACACACGTTCAGCCTACCAGAAGATTACTCGCTTTAACTTGTAGGCTACGTGGAGATATTGCCCTATTTTACTGAGACAATCAGAATCCCGCTGTTGTAATATTTGATGCCTGTTATTGGTCTGCAGACAGCTACAGCTACAGCTGAGTTGTATCAAACGTACGTCATCCAATCATATGTGTTGAAATAAACTACAGTGTTTCAAAAGTATGTTGTCACAAAACATTTTCGCGATATACCATCATCTCTTGGCGTAAGTCCCTTTTTTATTTATTTCTGTAAGTTAGCCTTGATTACCTTACGTTATTAAACTTACGTCTTTAAAGCATTCCAGTTAAAATCAATATTTCTTTATTAAACATGATACATATTGAATTATTTATAGCAATAATGCTATAATACTCTATGTAGGGTTAAGAGTCTGTGGCTTATTCGACACATACTATACACACACACGCGTACCTGATACAACAAATTATGACTTGGCCAAAATTATTGAGTTAAATAAATGTTTAGAAACTGGTTTATATGTGTTAAATAAATTTTGTTCTGCTAAAGAATTAATTATTTCAGCGTAAATGTCCCAACAATAAAAGTGATTTACACACTTTCTAAACGACGAATGTCAATTACAGCTCGGTAGGTAAAAAAAAAATATTCAAATTCAAAGGCGCACATGTTTCGCATAGATAAAGACGGAATACTTCTTCTCAACATGTCTCCAATACACATGTATAAAAATATAATTCCATAATTTAACGAAAATTATAAGATCTGGTTTTTAACTTACGTAAACGTAAGGTGCTAAAACTGAATCGTTTCTTTGTTTATAAATACATATACTAATCTGTAACAATTCGTACACAGGATAAGAAAATTATTTACATTATTACTCCCTTTTAAATTTTATTACAAATTCTACGTTTGTGAAAAACGAATGGGAAAATATGTTTGTATTTTTACAAAGAAAATCTTTGGAAATCCCTGTTTCCAAAGAAATTCCTTTTAAATTTACTAAGGTTGTCGTTCTAAAAAATAATACAATGTATTTGTTTCTAAAATTACAAGGGATAGCCTTGTGGTTGTACTAGCACAGAGGAATTAAAATAAATTTTAAATGCGCGTTTAATGTCAATAATGACACCCAACGTACAAATTAAATAACGTTTAAATAAATAAATATTAGGTGAAATTATTCTGAAAAAAAAAATCGAGGATACGCTCAAATTCGAACACGCATAGCAGCGCATAAGTGCTACGCCATATACCACTTTGACTTCGGTGATATTGGAGGTTGATTAATTTTTATATATTTAATTTACAGTAAAATTACTAAAAGCCTTATTTTAAATTTTTTATTTTAAAGCTTGCACTCATTATGAACATTCACTTAACTCCAGAAAAATGCGCTACAAAATACGCGATTTTGTAAAATTGTGTAATTTCCTCGAAACTGTAATTTTGGTAGACTAAAATTTTTTTACAAAAGAAATCCTTTTAGCATTATAAACAAAAAAAAGTAATCTAGGACTATAGTTAAAATTAAATGAATGCTTGTTATACAGATGTCCAGAAGGAGACGAAAATATGAGTGGCAAAATGTTGTACGCTAACGTTTGTAACGGATCGTTTCTGTTATTTCATTTCTTTAATTATTCTTAGGCAAGATGAGATTAATTAGTGTTTTGAAATTTACTGATTTATGTTATGAGTATGTATATATAATTTCAATTTTTAACTGGCCGCTGTTGTAAAATTGTGTTCTTTAATTAACATACTACATATTCCCCGTTGTTTTACTACTCCAGTTCAGAGTAATTTTAATCAGTACGTTCTTTGAATTTCTCGAGGTGCTGAGTTCTATATTTCTGAATGTACACATTGCAGAATATTTTTGAATGGTTTAACAAGGGGTTTCTGGAGTCCCTGTGCTTGGTTGTGTAAAGTAAGAGCTTGGTAAGAAAATATGGCTGAGCCACTACTATCAAGGAAAGTCTGGGCACCGAATGGATTTGTTTTGTCAAATTCGTCAAATGAGTTTAGTGAAGTTTTTTTTTTACAATGTTTAGTTTGAATTGGTAGAAAGACAATACAAGAAACTACACCGGATACGAACCAGGTAAGTGTTGAACTGTTTATTTTTCAGAACTTTCAAATTGTGCTCATTTCCAGCGTTACATTATTTAAGAACAACTCACATAACAAATTAAATTCCCCTGCGTTACTGAGTGTAAGTTATCATGCCTAGCTGAACAGCATTTTAAAATTAAACTAATTTTTCTACTGCAAACTCTCAAGAACTTAAAATAAAACTATTACAATTGTATTTTTTTTTACACTGAACTGAGACATTGTCTGGACATGGTAATTGTTTAGGCTATTCGAACATGCAAGACTGAACTACGGAACCATCATTACCATTAAACTCAGTAAGTTGTATTAAGCACTCAGTCGTTGTTTTATTGAATATAAGTTATAAAGCTATTAGCTTTTATTATAATGTGTAACTTGAATGTATATAATTATTAGATATGATGGTTTATCGCGGGAAAACTTGACTGTTTGCTGGGTTTCAACTCACGTCCAGCTTACCAGAAGATTATTGGCTTTCGCTTGTACGTGAAGCTGTTACCCTATTTGACTGAGCCAATAAGAATCCCGCTATTGTAATATTTGATGCCTATTATTCCTTTTCAGACAGCTACGTTGCGTCAGACGTATATCACCTAATCATACGTGTTGATTGAAACTACCGTGTTTCAAGTGTATGTTGGCATAAAATATTTTCGCGATATATCACAATCTCTAATAATTATATCTAACTGTGTACTAGTGACTATTATTTTTATGTTTAAAAAATCTGATCTTCTAACGTTTTTCGTTCACAATGTGGCAACACAGCACGAGAGTTAAGTGCCTTCATGCGCTTATAATATGACGGCCCGAACAGTGGCCGTCTAGTATCTGTGGAGTGCAAGAGGGGTGTAACTCGGTGCTGTGTTGCCACATTGTGCACGGAAAAATTTATCGTACAACATTTTGCCACTAAAGTTTTCGTCTCCAATTTAGTCTAGGATTCATGTGGTGTGCTTATTATACGGCCGTTTCTGGACATCATGTATAGTAATTCGAAACCCAAGATCGTTGTCTCCTGTACACTCAACTTATCCGCTGATATCACAGTTATCTTTGAAATATTTTACCTGTTCCACACTGCTAGTTACAGTCTGTTGACTTTTAATCGTTGTACGTATGTGACAGCCCTAGACTCTGGCACGAAGATCAATCATTGCAAGCGCATTATTTAAACGCGATATTAATCAGCTGCCTTTCTGACGGTGAACAAGGAATTTTTCTGACCAGAGAGGCTACATCGGTTTTATAGCGAAGTTGCATACAAATTAAGTACACAAATATTTTCGTTCTTGCTCAAAACCGATGGTATGAAAACATACTAAATATTATATGCCAATAAAATTACGAGTGAAAAGTTTTTAATTATTCTTTATTAGTTTATCTTGCAACTCATTACTGAAATTGATATTATTTATTCAGTGCCAATTACTAAAGCTGATATCTTCTGCCGTTCGAATAGGTAGGTCGGTAAAAGAGTACGTAATTTTCGACGTACTTTACAGTAGGGGCAACCTAGTTCTGATTCATTACGCATTACTAATAAACGAATAAAAGTGTCGTAACCAGTGCGCTTACACCGGCAAAGTCAAGTTTAATGTGTGTTAAGTTCCGCAAGCATTGATTCATCAGCAGCCACAGGTTTGAATGAACATCTCTTATAAAATTTCTTCAAGCGGCTGAGGGTTCATGGAGAGTTGTAGAATAAAATATTCATCCAATCTGTAGTAAAAATACCTTGAGATGTTCTACCGCTGAATTTGCGATGTGATTTCATAGCGTCACTTACGAACTGCCTCAATTTCACCCTCTTCCCTTCCTTATTCCTTCAAGAGAAAGAGAGCATGACTAAGCCCGCATAAATGAGACAGCTTTATTGCGGGAGTGCACTGGAGAACGGTTTTCATGGAACCTCCGAGTGTTTCATTCATGAAGGATGTCACTGGGAATCCAAGCAGAAATGTAGCCTGCATATTTTTGTTATTTTTTTTAATTTCGTTACTTTGCACGGAGTTTGCATCTATGAAGTTCTGTTGCTATGATTTAATAATGTGTTTCTGAATTTTTTTTAGATTCTGGAGAGTAAGAAAGTGCGTTGAAAATGTTTCGCCCCATTTAAATGGGGCATATCTTAGTCACATAAATTAGGAAAAATAATAAAGTAATGAACTGACTGGCCTACGAAAGACTAATTGCTTATTGGCATTTCGATAAATATATGCAAAGACACTAATTTTTAGTAAAAAGAATTCTTCAACACTGTTTCAATGGATTATAAACACATCTGCAGCTGTGCTTCATGATTACTGAATGGAACTTTCAGCTTCTCGGGATTCATCCCGCTAATCACAGACGTGTGGTGTCGCAGTAACCTTGCTCCTGTTGGCACAGTCAAATGAACGATGCCTCTACAAAAATACACTCTGACACTCTGCTGATAACCATAATACGCAGATGTGTACATAAGTCACTGAAACAAAGACGTACAGAATTATTTTCACCATAAATAATTTGCCGTACATGTATACCACTTCTCTGTGTAATACACAGTGTGGACATTAAGGCTTATGTATGTGATTTTGCTGTTTCCACACTATATGTTTTAATTCAATCGTTTTTAACTTTTTTTTTTTACTTTTTAGTAACTTTTCTGAAATTGAGTCACGCTGTTGTAATTCTGTCAGTAGAAAACGTAAGTTACTGTAGGTAATTTATCAGAAATTTTTTTTGGACTTGTGTCGTATTTTACGTCTTCATTTCCTTGGTTATTTAGTTAATATCGTGAAAATAATATTGAATTAAATTGTAAACAGAACATTAATATTTATTTTTATACATGTTAGTTTGTGTAATTGGTCATTAAACAAAGACCCATTAATGCGTTATGAAATCAAACTTGAATGTAATTAATATTGAAATACGTTTATTATCGTGACAGAACATTTTATTTGATTGTTCAGTGAGTAACTCTGAACATTCGCGTTTTGATTCAATGCTATAATTTACTGAAATAAATTTTTAAGAAATTTTCGTTATTTTGAATAAAACATACATCTCACTTCTAGTTAAGAAGTCACAAAATTAAATATGGGTAAATCGTCAGTTAAATTTTACACGCTTATTACATCTGCATTAAAATGTGGCATTTCCATGTTAAATTTTGATTTACTTGCACCCATTTATAAAAACGAAAAACATATATTTTATAAACATCAAATGTTTTGTGTTTTATAACTTGTGGCAAATAGCCCGTGACATTTAATTTAAGTATAAATTATTTTATTTTATAAGGGTGATTTTTAAAAGGTGTATACTGCCGTAGCATGTAAATTTTAACTTTGATGTGCCTTGTGGGAATGCTATGCACGCTCCATAGTAAAATTATGCAGTCGCTTATATCGTCTATAAATTTAACACTTTTTCATTCAAATATAAAATTATGAATTTTACACATTTTGTCGGCTTTTGCAAAAATATCGTATGTTTAACTAAATACTTCTACGTCAATTTATTTACGGTCTTAATATATGATCATGCATTTTTAAATTATGCTTCGTACGACCCCATGAAAACTCTTGTTTATCAAGAAATTAGTAGGTCTAAGATGAAACATTTAGTGCGTGTGCAGCTACCCGTTTTTATGTTCCAACAATAGTTATTGCTGGGTAATATACGGACTTCTGCTGGAGTGTATGGTTTTATTTTAATCAAAAAATATTGTAACGAATGTATCCCACACAAGGTTAGAGAACATTATCTTATAAGTACACTGTGAATAAAACTTTCATACTACAGATTTCGTCTTTTTTCTCTGTCTCTAAGGTGATATAGGAGTTATGAAACTGCAGTTGGTCTCCTGAATAGTGATTGGGTTTGGACGCTTTGAAAATATCACGGAAATCAGTTTCAATAAGGTCTTAAGTTCTAAAATTGTAATGAAAATAGTTGATAGTAACTGTTAAGATATTAAAACCCACAAAATTAACGATAATAGAGAGCTTTTCCTTCCAATCGGAACCCAGAATTTTCATAATGACAAAACAATTATATTTAATACGTAGCGTAATGTTCAGAAATGATTGGAAGCGGACATTTCCACGTTTGACTTAAGTAAAGTATGTTTAAAACAATTTTAAAATTCTAACATTTTTATAAGAAATTATGAGTACATGAGTTCAAATATAAATTGCACGATATATATTATAGAAACACATTCTGGGAAAGTTATAGCAGATATGCGTTTAAGTTACTGTAACTGCTCGATCTTAAGAAAATGGTGCTTTTAGACTGTACTTAAATTATACGTTTAGAAATACAGTACATTCCATTATTAGAAAACGCAATGTAATTGGTTGCTTTGAAAATTCTTGTTGTTTGTTCAGGAAAGGTAGCAATAATACAGTAATTAACTCTGTGCAGTAAAATTCACTGCAAAACTGCATTGGGTTTCATGAAATTTGAAGGATTACAACAAATTATATCCATGTGTTTTAACATTCTTGAAAGACAATGTTACATAACAAATAAATGTTTGACATAGTACATGGTTTTTAGAATATTTCTGAATTAAACACAGAAAAAAAAAATGTTCAATCCCTCATAACAATTAGCATGAACCTTGGAAAAATTTTGCTGGAGTGATGTATTTGTGACGAATAAATTTGTGGTGCTGAATGATTAGAAGTTTGGTTTGGTACAAGAGTTCGAGGTAACATAGTGTGTATTCTGGTAAATTAAGCTGATAGAAACTGTTGTATAGTATTGACCTATTTTGGTTTTGTACATTGTCTTCCAATAGGCCTACGTGTTTTGATAGTTTTTTTATTACCTAGGTTTTATTTGTCTACTGTTGATAATTTTAGTTTAGATGGCAGGCATGTTGGCTTTACAGTATGTTACTACGATACCAAAAAATTATTGTATTAAAAATCTTAATACCTTTCAAATTGAAGCCCCAATAATATTTTATAGACAAACAATGATATTTGTGAGTTGTTGCATCCATTCAAAGAGATCGCTACAGTGAAGAATCGCTGGTTACTGGACGAATGCATAAATGCATGTCATTGACATAAAGTTCCGCACTCAGCTATGGGCTAAGCAAATTCTATTCATGCGTAATTTCTTTACGTTAATATTTTCCCAAATTGGTAAAACCTGTAAGGTTGATTTTTGCTGTCAGACAACTAGAAACGTGCCTTAATCGTCAGATTTGTTGGCAGAGAGTTCGCTTTTTATTGAAATGGAATTGAAATTGCGTACGAATTTATTAAATGATGAGTCAACGAAGCAAGGGATGGATATTAAGTTTGTGGCATTCGCAAGGTAGATTTTTTCGCCGGTTTTTTACCTACTCTTGCATTAAAAAAAAAAAAAAAAGAATAAGTGTGTGGGATAAGAGAAAACTATTTTTACACGTCTGAAAAACTGTCTAGGTCACGGTAAATTAAAGGCACAACCGAGCGGAAAGAGCAAGATAAATTCTTCTCATTGTTACGTGGTCCTTCGAAAACGTGCGCTCGTTTCTTTCTATCTATCCACTCAGCCCCTACCCCCCTCGCCCCTCATAGTAGCCCCCTCCCCCCTAAAGCAACCCCCCTCCTCGACTAGTTTCGCGAGCCACGTCCCACATGATGGGCCGAAGAAACTCACATGACGTAAATATTTCAGCCGTGCGTCACGTGGTACACGTTGGTCAGGGTTGTGAGAGTCGAGGTTTAGGTAAAGAAAGGTTTTTTACGGCCACGTGCACGCTGTCCAGGCCACGGGGGTAGCATAAGGTCGGAATGAGGGCGAGGGGAGTGAAGCCAAGAGGGGGGAGAGGTAGACACCAAATTAGTCAGCCGCCATAATGTTTCAACCTCAGAACACATCAGACTGTTATATTTAAGGTAAATGAATGTATTACGCTCTTTAATTGATGTTTTAGGTTGAAAACTCTATATTTTAGACCTGTTTACACGCCTCCTAATTAATATTACCTCAATTATTTAATTAGTCGGCCATATTGCTCACAGCCACATCAAGCGTTTGTTTGGTTACACTCCTGGCGACATGCTCCATCTGGACCCTTCTAACATCTTTGGTCCAGGCGGTTGCATCCAGGGTTGCCAAGTTGCCGCGTACCGAAATTTCCTCATCCTCACGCACATATCAATAAAGCCACGATTTTGTGGCGAAAAGATTTTTGAACTATTTTGATGTAATGCCTTACGTGCACATGCCCATCTCTGCTTTGTGGTCAGTGATTAGGTGTTTTAACTCTGTCTTGTCTTGGTGTTATACTGGCCAATCACAACGTATGGTGTCACAACGATCTTATCCTGATTGGTGCATTCAAATGAGAGACGTGTCTGAACAAAGACACACTGCCAATAACAATGAAGCGGACATTCAATGACAGTAACTTGTAAAAGTCAAGGACTGACTACTTAGACACTTTGAATAATTTTAATAGTTTTGCTGTATTTACACTACATTTTGACCTTTTTCCTTAACTCCACCAATTAAGGTTTATTAAGGGTGGTGGGCATGCAACTGGGACAATACTAAAGAGTATTCCACACTCCGCAATACAACTTATTTGTGTATAAATAGAACTACGTGTTCATTACGTAACGTAGTTACGGTCCCTGAAATGCTTTTGATATCAAGTGTGCTTTTAACATATCCTACACTTAATTAATTGTATGACTGCACAAAGAGTTTCCTTAATTGGACTGGTACAAATTATGCAACTAGTATAGGTAGGGCCCGGTAGTTTTCGCGAAAATATTTTTGCCCCACTTTGTTTCAGTGTCTTACGTGCACACCTGCAGTTCAACTTCATGGCTATTGACAAAGTGTTTTTGTGCAGAGTCGTTATTCATTTGACTGTGCCAATCAGTACACGGATAACTATCACACATCACGTCTGTGATTTGCGGGTTTAATCTCCACACGTTGTATGTTAAGGCATCCAATCACTGGCCACATATCAGAGATGCAGGTGCGCACGTAAGGCACTGAAACAAAGTGCTGCAAAATTCTTTTCGCGAAAATTACCGGGCTCTAAGTATAGGTTCACGTTAGGAAACTCCGCCATGTTAAAAATTGGGTTGCTGATTACCAGTGGCGGCTCGTGGGTTGTTGCCAGGTAGGGCTGCAGTTGCCAAGAGCAGTGCAGGCACAGACTAAATAGTAACACAGACGTGAAATGACGTGGCGGCTCGTTTGATACGTGCGAACTTGGCCGATTATTGGCTGCCCGAATCTGTTGATACCATTGCCGTGTCTGTTTGGTTCCTGCCTATTACGGCAGGTTTCCTATTGGCCTGGCTGCCAGCTAGCAGCGCAGCCGCCTTACACTGATTGGCGGGTA